>OX336897.1:3335555-3460555 GCA_946959425.1 Argyrosomus regius | reverse complement strand
CTGCTGCCTTCCTCCCTCTCTCTCTCTATTAAATTTCCAGTCACACAACAGTGCAGTGGATATCCCTCCCTCTCTCTAACTCTCACACACTCTCCACCACCACCACCACCACATCCCTCCCCTCTCTCTCCTCTCTCTCTCTCTCTCCCTCACTCCCTCCCTCCCTCTCTCACACATACATACCTCAGTAGTCTGTGGAGGTGTTGTCGTCGTCCTGGATCTTTCCCTATCGCTCCCCTCTCTCTTGATATTGACGGTTCTCTCCCCTCCTTTACTTTGAACCTCTCAATCTCACTCACTCTTGATACAAGGCTGCTCTCTTTTCACCTCCAGTTGTCTCATCCTCCCCCCTTCTTTCTTCCCCCCCCCTCTTCCTCTCCTTTGCCTCATTATTTAAAAGACCCCCCTCCCCATCTCCTCACATTTCCTCCTCTTCCTCCCCAACCCGCTCTGTTTGTATCTCTGTGCTGCAGTGTCTGCTCAGGCTATACGGTGTGGAGTATAACCTCCTCTCCTCTCCTTTCCTTTCCTTTCCTTTCCTTTCCTTTCCTTTCCTTTACTCTCCTCCTCCCTCCCTCACCGTGGTGGGTGTGCAGGGCCCCGCTCCATCAGGCCAGCCTTTAACTGACTGATTGAGTGGACACCACAGGCCGATGAATGAATAAAGATGGGAGCCACTGTGAGGATTAATGCGCCTCGTATGAAGACAGAAAGCTTGCCATCTAGTATTTCTGCCTCTGCCCTGTGGACGAGGCTGCTCGCTCCCTCCTGTGCTCTCTGCCTCGTGTTGCTGTGTGTTATGCTGTGCTGGCATATTTGTTTGAGAGGCGTGCAGGCGCTCTCTGTCTCTCGCTCTCTTTGCCCTGGGTTATGTTCAGGTCCCGGAGCCTGAAAACTTCTGCCGTCGCCGTGCTGTGCTGGAACAACGTGGTGAGAGGAAGTGGGGCAGATACGCCGGTGGTGTTGAGAACACACCGCCTGCCTCCTACTGTTCCTGCATCTCTCTCCTCACACACACACTATCTCAAGTCTGAACTCTCTACAGCCTCCCGAGGCCCTAACTGAGCCCTGATCCGTATCTGATGGTGAAACAGCACGCCACCGGCTGCAGAGATTCCAACCTGTGTGATACCAAATTGAACATTCGGGCTGTCGTGACGAGCAAGCGAGGGTTGAATGCTCTGACGCTTCTGCCTGTGTACACCCTGAAACAATGTGTTTTCACCTACAGAGGAAGAAGAAGCTCTTTTAAACACAGAGTTAACCAAGCTTGTACCTCCACCACTAAAGCCAATACTCCTCCCTTATCACAAACAGCACTATCTGGCAACAGCATCCATTAAGGGCCCGATAGCACCATTGATCTTCCCACACCCGGGCCTGGTGGACCTCAACCACCAGCCCCCCCTGAAGACAAATCCAATTTTAGGTGTTACTCGCCCCTCCGACCTGCACCCTCCTCCTCCTCCTCCCAGTCTCTCCATGTTGCAGGCTAAACTCATCTACCACCATGACCATCACAACACATTCGCCCCTCTGTGTGGCAAGGCTTAATAATAAGACTGTCTCTTCCTGCTTCTCCTCCATCGCCTGCTCCTGTCAACACCTCCTCCGGCAGGGCGTAAAACAAACTCTGCCCCCAGGCCTATAAACCCCATTATGCTGAGCAGCGTTTCTGCCACCAGGCTGTATAATCTTCATCTCTAGCCTCCATAGCCTCCTCTAACTGGCCCTTAAACTGGTCCACTGCCTCCTTCCTCCTCGTGGTGACAACAGGGACAGACAGCCGACACGTAGCAGGAGCAGTTTTTAATTTTAGAGCACTCTGACTTTGGTCATATTGAAGGATATAATTGGGATGTAATGGCTAATCATCAGAGCGCTTAATGTGTTTTAATCATATTTTTTAATGCAAATGTCATAAATCTATATGAGGCTTATAAGAGGAAATTTCCATACTCTGAAACTTTATATTGAGATATTAAATACACATATTTTGTCATAGTCAGTTAGTGATTTCCATGAGTGAATATTTTATAATAATGCACATCATATACGATTGATTTTGGCAGTTGCTAACAGGAAGACATCTGAACTACAACTTTGGAGCAAAACTACAAATTCAGTGTTTATTTTCTACTTATTATCCTCACCGACTGTTCATAATTTATTCCAGTTATTAGTAAGTCATCCTTTAGTTGCTCATCTATCAGTATGCACAAATCAGCCAATTTTTGTATGCGTGTCTGCATTTATATACTCAAAACTAACATTTTTATTTTGCTGATTTTTTTTTTTCACCCCCGCCTGAACTTGTTGCATTACAGGATGCAGGTGTATGTGGAGGGAACATTAGCTGTAGAGATGGAGAGAGTTACAGGAGCAGGATGGAGTGGAGCGGAGCTGCTTTTTGGTTTACAAACAAACATCAGCTACTGAGAATAAAAATCGTGGTCGTTACGGAGAATTTATTCAGAATTTTTGTGTTTCATCCTTAAAACACACACACAGACAGAACGAGCTTTGGTACGAGGCAGACCGGTTTTAGCTTTTAACGGTGACTTTCACAGACGTATCGAGTTATACGGTGAGTTGTGGAATATCTACTTTATTTCAGTATAATTTGCTTTGTTTGTGTCATTTGACCCAGACACAGCCTTTTTCCCACTCTTGACGTTACAACGATGCTTTTTGTTTCTTCTAATTCAGATTTTTAACAATAATATTGAAACAAAGGTCTAATATTTGTGAGAGAATCTTTGAAAAGCCCGCTATCCATAGAGAATATGTAATCTCTCTCTCTCTCCGGGTGTATAAGGCCCAGATGGCTTTGATGGTTCATATGAACAGCCCAGCATCCCCATATTCACACAGCAACCCCCACATGACACTCCAGGGGACGTGATCTCCAAGTCCACAAAGCACATGTAGACAGCTGCCTCCACAACGGAGGCTTTGAACACTCACTCTCAATATCTCCAGCCTCCAACAAGAGTGAAGGAAAAATCCCTCTTTAAAACGAGAGGCGAGGCGTGAACAGGGACATTCCCAGTTCTGTCTGATCCAACTCCACCACCAGATGGAGACCTGTGGACAGCTCTGTTCATCTGAGTGTCTTAGACACATGGAAGCAGATCAGATAAGCTGATCTAACGCCTCGTGTTGGTGCATGGTAGTTATAGCATGGACTGATCAGTTCAGAACATCTCTTGGGTTCAGATCTAGCAGGATGTTCTCCCCAGAAGTCCACCTCAAGGTGGCTTCACTGTTACCTCCATGAGTGTCAAAAGTTCCTCAGTAAAACTACAGACTCTTCAGGTGGCACCCTGTGCAGGATCCTACACATTTTCCCTGACAATGGATTGTCTTGTTGGAGTTGGGAGTGAGTAGCTGCCCAAGTTAAAGGAATTTAAGCATCTCAGGGTTTGGGTAATAAGGGAAATTAAGACATTAATGTTTGGAGCTTGAGATCAGGATTTCATACCCATCCTGGTCTGGGGACTCCTCTGAATCCCCCAGGAAAAGACAGAGGACATGGCTGGAGAATGACATTGGCTACACTGTCCAACCGTTATCTGTCTCTGTTAAATCAAACACACATCCATATTTCTAAACCCTGGGCCACAGAAAAGTGAGCTGTGCGGTAGCCAAAAAAGTTTCTATTGCGTTACAATTGCATTACAATTGCAGTGTCTCTATGTAGCCATACGCATGTCCTAAAGAGAAATGGTGGCTCGGACAAAGCTCAAAGGAGTAATGGGTGAGAACTGAAACAACTCTCCACCTGTCGATAAGCAGCAGCATATCACATACGAGGTCATACCTGCTGCTAACTGCATAATCTAGTTAGCTGTATGGCTAGCTTAGAGTTGGGTAAACAGGCAATGGTACCTCCCAGTGAACATGGCCACATCAGGGCCGATGGAGACCAGTTTGACGACCACGTGTGCATCCAGATTATTTATCTAAAACTGTAAATTAAAGGTTGAACAGTGGAAAAACAAACCGAGACTGTGGTTGAGTTTTATTTTCTTCATGTCCGGTTTGAATGAAGTGTGTTTACGATGAGTTAACAAGGCGGTTCAAGCTAACCTTAGTTTGGTCAAAGAGAGAAACTTGAATTCAGAAGATGTACGGTTAATATTTTTCTGTTTGATGGAAAATAGCTGTAAGAATATAATCTGTCCTGATATTTTGAGAGTTTATTTTGTTTCTTAGACCAAAAAAAAATACGTATAATAAGAATTGAAGTGTTGTCACGCATTAAGTCCTGTGTTGTTTTTCTAATTTCTAAACTTCGTCATGTTATAATGATTTTAGGTGTCCTCCTTCATATGCAAATGTATGCAAAACCTAACCAGATCAGGATAGTTTGCCAGAAGCACAGGTTTATAAAGTGTCTAACATGTGTTTGATGATAAAATGTGGACATTCCTACAGTATCACCATGACATACTAACACCACGTTGTGTCACGGTGGGATAATATAATGGAATTTTCCTCGAAGAGGACAGCGGCAGACTGATGAGGCTCGGGTGTTAATATGGAAAAACATAAAGTAATGCTAGTCCTGAAGTCTGATTCGTTAAGTATTGATTTTTAAAAAATGATTACGGTGGACGTTGGCCAAACGATCGTCTTAACTGGAGGTCAGTTTTGTCACCGTTTTATTTACCACTGATGCTCATCGTACGGACCTGTGAACAATTTTGCTGTTAATAAAGGAGATACTGAAAAACTTATGAGCTCGGGCAGGCGCTAATAGCTCGATAGTGAGATAGAGGCAGATAGATGGAGTTGGAGAGAGAGTGAGTGAGAGAGGGAGGAAGATAAAGTGAGGCTAAGCCGGGCTCCGAGGGCCGGCCAGTGATTAAGGGATGGGAGGGATGAACACCAGCCACTGAGGGACTAGTGTCTATCTGTGTGAGTCCATGTGAAAGCGGGGCTGAGGAAAAAAAAAAGCTCAGAAACAAGAACCCACTGTCACGGTATCTTAGCAACCGTCTCTGTCTCCCAGGTGACAGGGACTGACATCACTTCCTGTTGGTGAGTGTGTGTGTGTGTGTATATATGTGTGTATACAGTGTCCAAATGTAAAAAAAAAATGCACAAACTGATGTGTGAATGTTGCGTGAACGTTACGTGCGAGGTTCAACAAAGTTCATGTGTGTTTCTCCGGCTCGGCTCTGCAGCCTCAGCACACATGTCACTATCAGGTACCTCACAGGATAGCGTTTGTTGGTGTGGAGGGTTTAACTCGCATGTGTGTGTGTGTGTGTGTGTGTGTGTGTGCATGCGAGGGCACGTTTCGAAAGCAGACTGTGGGCATATACGTGGAGTCTCTGCCATGTGCGCATGCGGTCAGCCTGATTGTACGTTATGCCAAGGGAAACATGGCCAACTGATGCCATCTGGTAGGACTACTTGGCACAAGGGGGACTCTCTATGGTTCCACGACATATTGGAGTAGTTAAAATTAACACTGTGACACTATTTGGCAGTAAAAGACACTGAACTATCTAATACTGTGTCTATTTCAGTCTCTCGATCACCTTAAGAGTCTAAACTGCATTCACAAACAGTTGGTGGCAGGACTGTGGAGACTTTGGCTGGCCAACACCGGCACAACAACATCATCATCATCATCATCATCACGTGCGGGCATCGACAGCAAGGATGAGCAACTTCTTCAGTCATCTATGCACCGTAATTTTATTTTATCTTCATAAAACAAATTTATCGATATTTAAAAAAAAAAGAAATCTAACAGAAAAACGTAAAATCTCACTTAAAAAAAAAGAAATAATAATAATATATCAGACTTCAGTGATACGATGTGAAGCTGACAGAAAAGTAGTTTCCAGAAGCAGAACATAATTGACCGTTTCCACCGGTTTGGCTCCATCCGGTGTGCATGGAGGATTAGCGTACTGTCGGTTTGACCATTTACATGAAAAACTAATGCTGCCATTGTCTGCCCCTAATTAACTTCAGCTGCTCAGAGCCATAAAAAAAAAGAAACTACTCATGATTCGTTTCCTTAATTATGTTGAATATTTGTCGCAGTAAAGCAACAGAGCGGGTCAATGTACGTGTCCAAACAAGCAAATGGCTGCAAAGACTCAACTAAAAAAAAAAAAACAACACTGTTCATGAATCCGTGACGCTCCGTCAGATGAGGTCCATGAGGATTTCGTCCTCCATCACGCTGGTGACTGACGGCATCCCGGGCTGAGGTACGGCACCTCTCTGACCTCCGGACATCAGGATCTGACCTGCACACAGGTTGGAGATGTTTGGGAGGCGGGTGGAGAGAGAGGAAGAGAGATTTAGAGGAAGGAATCTCAATGCAGGATATTGAAAACTTATAGATACTAACGCTTTCATTTCTTTATAACTTCTATAGAGAGTTTTAGTCTGCGGACAACTGCAGTTTAACGTCATGGTTTGCCCCTAAATCCGGACACATTTAACTCCCATGTAACCATCTGTTACAACTTAGAGTCACTTGAAATGTGACAGACATCAAGGTAAACATTAAGGTATTTTACTGTTGTGTAGAAAGGTTTGAAGTGTCGACGTCGTGCATGAACGTACTGCCTCAAAGCTCAAACATCCGGGACTTTTAAGTCTAAGCATGAGTCTACAGGACTAAACTAACCGTTTCTCTGCACTGATGTGTCAGAAAATCAAACCTGAACACCAAATTATGAGAAAAACACACAAAGATAATGTGGACGTTGTTGCTTCTGTCTTTGAACAAGCTTGTTAGGCCCCATTCACACGTAACGCTTGAAATAAACGCAAATACACTCCAGTCGATTGATGCCACCGGTGTCGTTCAGGTGAAAACTGGAAAGAGAAAAGTGAAAATGTTTCATAATAGTATGCATGAGTCACCTGTCAAAACACGAAGGGCAACCAATGACCGACAAGCTCTGTGAAAACCAATCTGCGCTCTCCCCTGGCTGTAACTCATCTACAGCGCACCTCGTGTTTGTCTGAACGGGACCATTGTCTGGCTACCAAAAGGAAATTAATCTTTTAACATTGGAAATCTTCAAAGTTGAAGCTTCAAATCAATATATACATGCACCAGGAGCTCTGCAAACTTTTTCAATCAATGTGCACAAAAAAAAAAATGGGTAAGTTTGACAAATAGAAATTTGGGCAGCATTCACACACTGGGATGGAATATCTAACTTTAGTTTTAGACACAGACGGCTGCGTGTGGAATTGGAAAAAGACACATTTAAAACTTGTAAGACAAACTGAAATAAAAATACTGTATACTCTGGAAAGAAGTCTGTAATAATGTAAAGTTGGCAGTAAAACCAGGTTTTTCTATATTCAGTGTTGGATGTTAGTCGTCCGAGAACTTTTCTAAGTTTTCACATCCTTTCAGATATCAACCTTATTAACCGGTAAGGAGTAAATTTCCAGACCTATATTCTAAAATTTCATGTCTACTTCAGTCAGATGTTTCTGAACTCCTTCCACCTCTGTGGGGGGCGCTTGCTGACCTGCCAAGGGCTGCCTCCACTGGCCCTGCATTTGAGCCCCCCCTCCTGGTGTCGGATGGACCAACTGCTGCCCTAAACCCTGGTGAGACATCATGCCTGACATGTGAGGCACTCCACCCTGCTGCGAAGACACAGACACAGACAGAAGAGCCACGTTATAACCTCCACAAAAAGAGCAGTGACGAGACGTTTATTTGAACGGCTGATTCACTCGTTTGTCGCGCTCTTACTGGCTGCTGTTGGCTGAGGAGGAGGCTGCGAAGCTGTGGATTGGCTCCTGGGTTTGAGAGTCGGAGGATGGGACCCTGGGCCGCGGCTTGTCCGCTCTGCGCGACCTGGTTGGGTGGAGCGCCGCTGACAGGCGGCTGTTGGTTGGCTGGTACGGCTGCTCTCATTGTCATCTGAAGGAAAATTTAGGATGTAACACCAAAAAATAATAAGAAGTAGTGATTAAAAACAGGAAATTAGCTCATTTAGAGTTGACTTGATGCTGAAAACACTTTGTTATAATTTATATGTAATAAAGGAGTGAAGCTGAAGTTTACTTTGTTTTAGAATAAACAGGAAAAGACGACAGTTGCACAGGATGGATGTAAACCATCATGTTTGGACTTTTGTGTCACCTCATGCTCGATGCAAACATGTCGGCCCTATTCGATAAAAACAAACGTATGCATGCACGTTAATACGAAATATTCTGTTTTTTCAATGCCATGCCACGAGAGGAACATTCAGCGCAGGCATGCTGATAGGAAACTGTCCACCAGCCTGACGTTAAGCAGTGCGATGGGAGTGACTGTGTGTGTTTGTGTGTGTGTTTTTGTACATGTATGTACCTGACAGGACGTCCACAAAGACTGGAACTGACTTTAATATCATATTTATATTTATTTCTGACTTGGAAAATGTGTTGTGTGCTAATCTACGTGGCAAAAAGATAAAAATGAATGATGTTATTTACTTTAAAGCTCTTATATTTGAAGTTTAATACCCGTGGACACCCTGAAAACACGTTGCTTGTATGTTAAGGGGCTACTGCAGGTCTCACCATGTTGTTCTGCCTCTGCTGCTCCTCCATCATAGAGACCTGACTAACAGGGGGCATGCCCACCACCACAGACTGGACACAGGACAGATCAGAGAGAAGGAGGAGTAAAAGGGGGGAGAATGGTGGAGGTGGAGGAAAAAAAGGGAGGGACAGTGGAGGAGAGGGTTACCAATAAGGCATGCAGAAATCAGCGGGCACGCCGGAACAGTAAAGGTGTCAACAACAAGCAGTGTGTGTGTGAGACAGAGAGAGAGGGAGAGGGAGGAACCGGTGTGGAAACACAGGCAGACATGCCAGCGCAGTGTGGGTTCATTTACCTGCTGCTGGACGTTGCCGTGGGAGACGGGGATTGGGCCAGGGGGCCTGTTGAGGAAGTTCTGGTTGGGGGCGACCTGACCGGGCTGCATCGGACCTCCTCCACCGCCCAACTGCTGCATAGAAACAGACAGAAATAAGTCCACAGAACATTTTATCAGGTTTATTTGTGGACTCGAAACACCGCTTCACCTCTACACTCATTAACACCTTAAAGTTTCCCAGTACACACACCCACGAGGCTCCTCGCAAACACAGCGACTTACAAAGAGTGAATGCTACTTGTGGTTCTTTAATGTGTAACCACTGTTACTAACCAGTGTATGTAAATCTCCGTGTTTGTAGTGTATATGTTGAAAAAGAGATCTTGATCTCAGCGCGGCTGTTTAAACACTCACAAGAACAAATGTAAACTGAAAGCTGGAGGCTGGAAGTGTTCTTCCTCATACCGGCTCCAAAGAGATCCTTCTTAAAAAAGGGACAGTCCGGGTTATTTGAAGTTGTATGAGGTACTCCAAAGTCAGTGTACTACCTACAGTAGACGCTGTCGGCACGCCCACAGATTGGAGAAGCAGACAGGAGGACGAGCACTGAAGCTGAGTAATGCATTGCTGTGGAAGAAGGCAGCAAACCTCAGCAACCTAAAAAAGTCAATATCACACCAAGTGTATGCTACATTTAAAGTATTTAAAAAGTACATTTAACTTTCCACTTCTTTCTGTTGTAAAACTCGACCTGCGCTCTCTCCAAAGCTAACAGGCTTTGTTCACTAGTTGCTGCTCCACCACTTCCTCAATCACTTCAATATTTTGGCCGTTAGCTCACATCTAAACTCATGTTAGCTGCTGCAGATCAAGGTTCATTTTTGCCCTTTTTTTTTTTTTAGGTGGCTAAAGTGGCATTTTGTTGCTGCCCCCCATCCACAGCCGTACGCTGCTTAGCTCTGCGCTAGTCCTCCTGTGTCCTTCTCCACACTGAGCCGACCGTCGTCTACTGTATGTGAGACACCGACTATGGATTAGTTGCTCATACAACCCAGACTAACCCTCTGCAGCAGTTTTAATGTGAGTGATGGGGGACAATCTTCAGTTGTTGTCTTTCTCTGCAAAGATGTGTTCCGTGAAGCTAATTTGTGGTTTCAGCAGTCTGAGTGAGACAAATCAATCTGACCAACCGTCTGAAATAAATGAATAAATTCTGTCATAATGAATCTATAATCTATACTTTCAGTCAACATATTTTCCTCATGTAACGGATGTTTACCGTGCCAACAACTTTGAGAGCGTTGGGCTGAAACCAAACATTCCCTTTTCTTTGTTCACGAGCGTGCAAACACAAACACGGATACGTCAGTGGAGATTTAACTCCGTGCACCACCTGCTGAGGTGTTTGCTATTTCGGATTTGACGGTTTAAAACAAACTCGAAACTTGATGACTAAAAAGCCGTTAGCAAAGTCTGGAGTGAAAAGTCGTATACAGTATCCATCCGGTGTTTAAACGCCAATAAAAAGAGAGAGGGAGGGAGGGAGGGAGCGACCTGTTGCTGCTGCTGCTTCACCTGCTAACAGAGTCTGGAAACACACCTGGAAGGTAGGTCGGTAATACATCCTAACACTTAGAACTCTGACTCTGTTTTACATTTTTTTGCACAGCGTTGCACTTAAAAAACAAACAAAAAAAAAGGAATCAGACAAGACAAATATAACTGCTTAAAAAGGCAAAATGTGAAACTGTGCTGAGATGGCTTGTGTGTTTGCACATCGGGGGGCGAGGGCGAGGAGGAATGAAGTGTGTGTTCATCCCTCCTCTGGGCACAAATTATTAACTAAAGATAAAAAAAAAAAAAGAAGTGATGGAAAAACACCTCCACCCATCCATCTCCATCTTTCTGAATCTGAACAAATCACCCAGGGATTGTGCGAATGCGTGGCGTTGTTTTCTGACCAACAAATAACAGAGCAGCACACAGCTTTAGGTCTTTTGAGGGAACTAACAAAACCAGCTGCCTCTTCCTCTCGTCTCCGCGCTGTGATTTATCTCCTGTCTTTAACCCAGTAACCTGTAAAATCCCGGATCACGATTTAGGGCCCGCATCAGGTTTTTTTTTTTTTCCAGGAAAAAAATATTAAATTTTTTGTCTCGCTGTAAACAGAAACACACACACTGCAATCTTGCTCCCGAAGAAGAATGCCACTCCGGGGCTTTGCACAGAGAAACCTTAACTACTGGTCCAAATTGAAATTTTAATTACGTTAAGATTGCTGTAGCGCTTCCCTATTAGCAATGCAGCACTGAATGTGTGATGATACACAAGAGGCGGGGAAAAAAAAAATCTTCATTACAATTTCATGTCTTCTGCCTTCTCTAAATGCCTTCATGCTTATATACACACACGCGCAGCTTCAAGTTACATATAGGGCCGACATTGTTTTGCAAAGACATAAAATTAGCGGGGTGAGTAAACAAGCGCTATCGCCGCTGATGAGAGCAGACTGTGAGGAGAAATGTAATCTAAGTCATGTAAACCTGACAACAGGCTGAATGGAGACATACTGCTGGATGCTGCATTGTTTCAGAGCTATGCAACACACACACACACACACACACGCTGGATGCAATAAACTGGAGTGGAGCCCCTGTGATGGAAAAGACAGCTAATCCAGAGGACACATTTTAAATCAGCCTGTCTCCAGGGATGAAGATGAGCAGAGAGGGAAAGTGAAATTTTCATGTCATGTGGACAAGATGAACTCGGCGACAAGAACTGGTCTACCTACAGCGGAGAGGCTGGAAGGAGGAAGGAGGAAGGAGGAAGGAGGAAGGAGGGGCCTTGTCTCCACATTTCCTCATCCTGTCCCTAAACGTTGGCGCACGCCGCCGCCTCTCCGTCGCTTCTCCTGCAGCTCGTCTCATGTAATGTTCAAAACATCTGGGCTGCCCGGACTGAAAAATTCATATCTGCCCTGAGTTGTGCTTTGTTTTAAAACTGAACCTCACAACTTTCTTTTGCCTTGTCGTTTGCACACAATGAAATATCATCAACAACATGTATGTATGACATTACACCACACGAGTTTGGTGAAACAGGACAGATGTGAGAGGACAATCAGACAATCAGGACATCAGGTTTATAGGCGGCACGTTGGTGCAGTGGTTGGCACTGTCGCCTCATGAACCTCGGCCGGGGCCTTTCTCCTTTCTCCCTGAATCTGTGTGGGTTCTCTCCGGCTTCCTCCCACAGTCCAAAGACACTTAACAGGTTAATTGGTGACTCTATGTTGTGTGTTGTTGTGTCTCTTTGTGCCCTGATGACGATTAGCGGTTACAGAAAATGGATGGATGGAATTTGGTTTAGAAACATCTTCAAGCTGCTTGACTAATGATTCCAAACTCAAAAATATTCTGTTTACTATCATACACAAAATTTCACATTTAAGCTGGAATGAGCAAGTTTAAAGCAATTTTAGCTTTAAAAAGACTTAATTAATCAATCGCTATCATTAATGAATCACTACCAACGACCACCATCACCAAACAGATGACTGTAGTAATTACAATCAGTGGCCATTTTATTTGGAACACCTCTCCAATCTATTGCATTTTAATTCAACAAAATTCAACATTTATAAAGTTTCTGATTTTCAGTTTTTGGTGACGTCTTTGGAAATGTACACATTCAATTATGGCTTTTATTTATTTTTCAGGTCATAGTTAAAATGTGACTACACATTAACTATGACCTCTACGCTAAAACATAATTTAATAAACACCTCTCTTATCAATAAAAACAAACACTGAACATTAAAATTAATGTCAAAATCATAAAAGTATAATTAAGACTAAGTGTATAAAGAAAAGCTGGATGCTAACATGCTATATTTACCATAACCAGTGCACAGTGTTGAGGTGACTGTTGTGTCGACATACACAGTTCATATTATGAACGTATTGCACCTATAATAATTCTTTCACATAATGAGTTGAGAGTGCAACAGTGAGCTAATGTTGCAGCAGGAATTTAGTGAATGCTAACCCCATTAGCCTCAGCTAGAGTGAGCGGCATTAGTGGCTGCTGTGAAGATACCGGGCTCGCTAAATGAAATGTCAATAACAATGCACCTTAATGCCGTAAACAATGCACCTCAATTCCCTGGCGCTCCTCGATAATGCCTTCTCATTATCACCTCCTTTTGGTCTACCCACTCCACACTGAAACCTTCCTCTCTTCCTCCCACCAGCTCTGCGTACCTCCCTTCCCCTCCCCTCCCCTCCCCTCCTGTCCTATCGCCACTCACCGCTCTGTGCTGCTGGACCTGCTTGTGGTTGGTGATGACTTGCCGGATGCCGTTGACGAAGCCGCTCTGGTCGTTGGGGATGAGTCCCATGAATATTCTCTTCTTGGACGAGTAGAGCAGCATCAGCACCCGCACTTCACAGGGCGAGGTGGTGTGGGGGAAGTGAACGCAGCCGGCCTGCAGGGATGGTCACAGGGCAGATTAAGACCTGGACACGGGACTCGGGCGTAATTATAGGATGTGATCTGGCTTGGGGACGTAACCCACTTCTGGGCTCCTTTGCCCAATCAAACATATCGGTTTTATAAATTGAATGCAAATGGTATTAACTTAATTCATAATGTGCTTTCCCTGGGCTGTAAATCAAATTCAGGCAAAGCAGCAGAGCTCAGCTGGACTGAATACTATTAATGCCTCTGCTACTTCACAATGGTATTAACTGATTAACAATGCACTACACTGACAAAAGCCCTGTCATTATGCGAGCCTCCTGATTCTAAACTCAACAATTAAACTTTTGTTGTTGGCATAGCATGTCTAAAATAATGTTATCTCACTTGAAAGTGACTTAATGTATGGCCTGGAACCCCCTCTAGAGTCTTCACCACAACACTGCAACTACAGCTCCATGTTCAGTCCCACTACTGGACAGAGGTGGGACCTGCACTCAGTTGCCACTCATGGAAAATGTATTGAGGTGTGCTGAATGATGGATAAGACCGGGGACACGGAGGGAAGACAGATTTTAGGCTCAGGGAAGAGTAAAACTTACAAAACCGTTGGTCATAATGCGGTACAAGCCTTTCAGCGACTCCACGTCTTTGTTGGTGAAGAGAAACTGAACCATTCGAGAGTTTCTGAAGAGGTGACCTAAGGTTGTCTAAGGGAACAGCAAGAAAGAGAGGACTTAGTCACGCATCATTCATAAACAAATCTCTGCTGCTAACTAGAGTCTCCGTAACACTAAAACAAATGTTCTCACCAGTAGCTGCTGTGGAATCAGCTGCATGATGAGCTTCTGTGGCCACTGGTCTGTGTTTCTGTTTAAAGACACGACGGCAAACTGTGAGCACACAAACAACTCGCTCTTTATCACAGGTGAAGTGTAGCGTTCGATTGGCTACTCACAGATTTTCCCCTTGGTTAACGTGCACTTGACACGGCAGAGAACGCGTCAGTTTGGTAGTTGAGTCCATCGAAGAGGCTTTAGGCTTCTGCGGGGAGAAAGAGAGGGACACAAAAATGAGAAAGTTAGAGTCAAATTTAGACGTGGAGCCTGAAGAACAGCTGAAGGAACGCATGGCAAACATTAACTCGAGCACCCTGCAGGATTTTAAGACCTTTAAAGTAGTGTAACCAAACTGCAATAAAGAACAGCTTACTTTAAATTCAATCAAATATCTAAAACTTTTAAAAAAGCAGTACAAGTACAACCAAAAATGAAACATATGTCTAGTTAAAAAAGGTTACGATGGCATGAAAAATATGTTTGCATATTGTTTTACTGATCTTGAACTGCATTAACGTCTCTAGAGTTTGCTAGAACGTCGACATCCGTCGACATTACTGTCTATCAGAGGCTGTGGCGGGCTCAGGTTTAAAGCTAGAGAGTAAAGATGCTGTTATCATAAGAAACTAGAAGACCTAAGGCAGCCAAGCAATTTACTGGCAGCTAGCATATCGGAAAGGGGGCTAAATAATGCTTCGATAACATTCAAGAAAATGCACCTGCTGTGTCTGTTAGACCTCAAGGATAAACACATTGTGTTTAAGTGAGTAACACTAAAGTAGAGTAAGTAAACTAAATGGAAACATCACTCAGACCTCTTTTAGGTTTAAAGTGGACATGAGGAAACTCGAGGAAACCAGACAATGCGTGGTGAAAACAAACTAGTTCACACATTAATATTTTTAGATCGTTCACACCTCCACATTTGTAACTTTAAAAAAAGACTGCATGCTCTTCATCACAGCCTACACCAACGTGCTGGAGAGGAGATTCAGGAGTGATGCTGGGCAACATTTTTCACTCTTTCACGACTAATTCAATGGACCGGAATTTTATACTTTTGTCAACACGTGTTTATTAAATCTGGATAAATCTTATAACAGCGGAGGCGCTGCCTGATTACGGGGTGCACAGGCTGCTGTTGTGATCAATTGGTACCCATTAAACTCCTGGTGTGAGCCGTGCTCACATTCGCCCATCATGAGCCGATTATTTCCAATGGAGAGAGAGCGGCGGTGCTCCGACAGGATTGACAGGAGGCGGAAGTTACTAACAATTTCACTGTAAGATAAGAACTCATTTTGAATTATTTACCGTAATCCCACGGTCCGATTGCACCGAGACTTAAGCATGGCAGAAAATATCCAAGAGGAACTAACTTAGAGAACTATTACTGTGATTGTTCACATCCACAGCTGCTTTGCTGGATTATGTGCTACTCTTTATTGAGCGCACTACCTCTGAAACTGCTGTTAGCACTGAAAGCATGTTCAATGAGAGCACTGGACTCTTGCAAGAGTGCGCTCTGTCACCTCTACTGTTCATGGACTGAATGTTTGCTGGAGCTGTCTGGATGAGGAACATCGTCTGAGAACCTGACATCAAGGAATGAGCTTGATTTGCTCAATAAAGTTGCAGGAGAACCAAGTGAGGAGGGTCAGGTAGTTTGATAGTTGAGGTGCTTCAGCTAAGAATGCCTCCTCCTTTCTGGGAACTGCTGAAGACGACAGGGAAGACCCTGTGCATGCTGGGGGATTTCGTCTTCCAGCTGTCCTTGGAGCGGTTGGAGAATAGTGCTGAGGAAAAGGAGATGTGGGCAGACCCGCTCATCCTTTTGGCACCGTGACCCCAATCAGGACAAGCAATTAAAAAATGGACGGATGGATGGACTTGTAAAGACCGGCAGATAACCCGTTCTTTAGCGAAATGTCGAGAATGAAAGAAAAAAAAAAAAAAGATCTACTTTCTAAAGCGCATCAATACAGCAATCCCACTGGGTGAAGCCAGCACTCTTCATCTTCAGGGCATCGATACGAGATCAATGATCAATCAATCACATATTAGTCAGGCCTACTGTAGTCCCCGTGCGGTCCATTACAAATGTATTGTGCTGGGCTTTCTCTGCAGACAAATGGGTAATTTATTTCCAGGGTTTGCTAAAGCAGCAACGAAAGGGAGCCTAAGTAATAAAACAATCCTGTTCAAACAGGATCTACCTTAAATTAGTGCTGGATTTTAAAAAATATGATGTTAGCAGAACCCTTCTGGAGAGTTTCCCCGACATTTTTACACAACAAAAGCTTTCAGGAATTAACTGATTGAAATTCCGCCAAAACAGAGCGATATTGATAACACTGTACTCGGAGGAGACTCAAGCCAAGAGTGCTGGCATCCCCCCTGAGAGAGTTTTTATCAACAACTATTTCTTCAAATGAGTTTTAGTGTCTGTGGTGTAATTCTGCTCAACATTACAGATTACTCCAGGAGAGAATCACTTACAGAGTTGAAAGCCTAATGAGTGAACTAGGAGGAGGAAATGGCAGCTGGCAGGAAAATGTTTCGTACTCCTAATCTGTCCACTCAGGTTGTTTGCGGCTGCACAGACTTTTAGATTGAGAGTTTCCTGAGCTGCCCACTCTCATTCCTGTCCATTTAACTGACTTAGATAATTTTGACAAACACAAGAGGGAGGATGTGACTGTAGTCGATAGAGACGATTGATCGGAGTCCGTCCACCGAACACAAACACTCGAAGGCCTCATGAGTGTCGCATAAAAGCCATTAACATCCATTTTCCTGGCTCAGCACTGGAACTGTAAACCCGATCGATTTGACCTTGAGCTAAACAAATAGTAGTAGGACGGTAAAATGATGCGCAATTAATCACACTGTAGAGTGATCAATGACAGGTGGTTATTAAGATGTGCCACAGTGATCGGTCCTAGACAGAGGTGATGATCACAAGTTCAGTTAGAAGTTAGAAGGTCCTGCTGTCTAAAACAGACAGCTGAGATATCAGACCAGCGAAGTTAGCAAAAATATTTTGGGAAATGCACTCATTCTCTCGTCTCTCGTATCTGTCCAGTAAATATCAAATATCAATCTCGGAACCCATCGGCTATCACCTGACAATGATTTAGCCTCTGGGGGCAACAGCCAGTGTTTGGGGGCTTCCGGGGTAGCCAGGCGAAATGGATAACTGGAATGCTGAGTTTTAATTCTAAATGCCGATTTGTTCATTTTGACGTGAAAAAAGTGACGTTCAGATGTTTGATTCTGATTAAACTTCAGCAACACAACACTGTTAAACATTTCGAACGTGGCTTCAGTTCACAGCTTTGTTTTCAGGGCACCAGTTCAAAGTCAGAGTGTTACCTCTTGCCACTCCAGAACGCCGGTCCATGCTACAATCTTATTGGCCACACCTTGCGGCTGTCCAATTGGATTTGCACCGCCTTGACCTCCAGACACACCAGGCTGTCAAGAAAACAGAAGAGAGAGAGTTACATGTAGTGTAAGAGTACAATTTAGAACTCAAGGTCAGAAATATGAGAGTTCTTGTCAATTTAAAAGGAGAAAACACAGACTAATAGATGATTTTCATTAACTTAATAATATAAAATGTAGTCCTGTAGAACTGGAACATCATTAAATATTAGATTTGGCTCAGTTTGAATCTATATTAACAGAAGTTTGCTGTACTATTAGAGAGAGGAATTAATGAATGAACTTAAAAACAATGACTGTACTACACACAGTGGTTTTCTAGGGAAAAGGGAACATCGTCTGGTTTTGATCTGTTAGTAGTACCAACATTTAAAATTCATTTTGATATTAGACTTCAGACACTGTGTTAGTCTGCAAACTCAGCTCGAGGCTGCTGCTGCTGCCGCATCACAAATTAAAGTTCTCTGATTTCTAACTTGAGTCGGCCACTTACATTTGAAAATATCAATATGATTTAAACATTGATGGTGTTTACAGGGGGGGTGAGAATAGCACATCAAGTGTTCAGCTTGAGTGCTGGGAGTTACTCAAACTCAGCAGAATGTCGTCTACGAACAAACATAATGAAATATGTTAAAGGATTCAGGCACCAATCAGAGACAAGTTACACAACATGTGCTGCTTTCATATCATACCCATGTTCAACCCATGTTTCCTCACTGCTAATGACTTGTGTGGTCGGCCTCCCATTGATGTGGGTGTCATTTTTTACTATTTTGACTGACGTGCTTTTATTACCTCACGTCTCGACTACTGTAGCTCTCTTTATGTGGGAAGAGACTTCTCTAGCTCGCCTGCAGCTCCTTCAAGATGCCACTGCCACTGGTACCACCTCCCTTTTACTGGCCTCCCATCCTGATCAGCTCCTCCTCCTCCCCCTCCTCCTCATCATCCCAATTAAACTCCAAAAGGTGATCAAGCTCTCTTCATTGCTGCTTCCAGTCGGTAGAACAGTTGACCTCCTCTGTCAGATCTCCTCTTTTAAATCACTGCTATAATCAAACACCTTTGTACACTTGTGTTTGAGTTGTCATACAGCTATTTATCTATTTGTGTTTTAATTATTTAACTGCATTTTAACATTTCTGTGAAGCACTTTGGTTCTTTTTATATGTGCTCTATTAATAAATTTGACTCGACTGGTGATCGACTCTGTGGTTCGTCGTCTTTTTAAACCAGAGGGCCGTCGTTAACTGTGCTGTCGCTGATCTCCAGGATCAACTCAGGACACTGCTTTTACACTGATAACATGCAATTACTTTTACTAGGGCTCAGTATATAATATAAGTAAAAACTCACTTAGATGAGATAAAAAAAAAAAAACATATTGAAAATTCAACTGATGGGATTTTAACCTGTAACAACAGCGCCCCCTAAAGACAATTAAGATAATTCTGCAGATGTGAGAACGCAGTCAAGAGATGCCACAGTCCACCAGCAGCTCTTCTCCACTGTTCTGTTTCTGAAGGTTCCCATAATCTGAACTTTTAAGAATCTGTGCGCTTCGTCCTTTTGTTTGGAAATTAATTTCAGCACCATTAAATCTGTAGAGAAATGTATGTGTGACTTCCTGGAGTCTCTACTGACATAACCCTCCATAAAACCGTGTTCCCAGTCTTTATGCTAAGCTAAGCAGCTGCTGGCCTCATATTATAGTGTCATATAGTGTCAATCCTCTCCTCTAAATCACCAAAACGCTGAAATATTCCTTTAAATTCTGAGTTTGCCATGTTCTCCTGAGAACCCATGACGATGGTTACACATTAAGTTCTGGCTCATTAAGTTCCTGCTCCATCCACAGCTTTAGTGTCAGTCTATTAAAATGGCCAAAACAAACCCAGATGGTACAGGTGTTACTGGTTTTATCTAGATTATCATAACTCACCATGTTGGCCTGTGCCGAAGGCGCTGTGGGTTGCTGCTGAGGCGGCGGTTGCGGCTGTGGCTGCGGCTGCTGATTGGGCACAGGCTGTCCTGGGGGCGGGACTGGCTGCTGAGGATTGGGAGCAACTGGTTGCTGCGGCATCATGGGCTGTGTTGCTGTGGTGACTGTTGATATGCTGGGCTGATTGTGCTTCACCCCGGGGACCGATGGGATGGTTGGCTGACTGGTGAACGGAGGACCTGGATTGACCATTCCTGGAACTGGATGAAAGAAGAGATATCACTTTTAATAAAATCCATTCTGACCTTTAGACTTATTTTTGCTTACTTTAATCTGAATACCATCTTTGGAAAAATGTTTTCCGCGTTACTGTAACACGCACCAGCACAGGCACACATACAGTATGCAGAGACTAAAAGCTCAGCTAACATAAATTGTTCACAAAGGCCCACAGAGTCCACTGGTAACTCACAGCGACTCTTCTGGTTGTTGGCTGCCTCCACGGCCATCTGTGCAGCCGCCAGAGCAGCAGTCATGGGGGCCGGATTCTGTCAGCAAGCAGATTAAAGGAAGACAATGCCGGATAAAACGTTTTAGGAAAGGAACATAAACACCAGTGTCTGAAACGGAGCCAAAAAGCAGGCGGTAGGAATTAGTCTCCAGGCAGCCTTACGCTGTGTGGCTGCTTGCCCATTACCTGATAAGGGTGGCTTGTGTTAATGGGCGGAGGGGGCTGTGGAGCTCCACCGTGAGGCTGAGTGACAGGCAGCGGCTGAGGAGGGAGGACAGGTTTGAGCGGCCCAGGTCCACCTAAAGAAACTGGAGACAGACAGTGGGATGAGCTTAGAGGTTTTACACAGTGCTAGGATGTAAATTTAAGAAGTCCCACTATGCTAAAAGTGTAGGAGAAGACATATTTACCAAAGAATTCACTCCTACTCACAGAAAAGTGTAGGAGGGACCATTAGGAATAGCTCAAAAAGTCTTTATTTACGCCTGCTGTAGCTACAACAAACTAAAGAATGACTTCTAAAGATCAATCACGTCTTCTTTACAGTGGAATTGTGTGAATTTCTTAAACATCTCGGCAGTTAACTCGTGTGAAATTAGCAACCAGTATCTGTACAACTAAGTTCGTACGGATGTAATTAAAGCTGGAGGAAAGTCTTCTGCTGCAGGAGGAGGCACCTCAAAGAACAATGCCAAAAAAAGATAAAGATACACGGAGAGAGATAACAACGTTAACGCCGGCAGCCCTGACGAATGTGTTCCAAAAAAAAAAACAAAAAAAAAAACGTGGTGTAACATCCGATCAAAAGTGTGTCTGGAGATAAGAAGCTTACACGAATGCTGCCACTGCAACTGGGAAGCTGCAGAATTCAACTACAGTATGTATATTCTTGAGTATCGAATAACATACTCGTGTGCAGAACTCGTTGTATTGTAGCAAACACCCAAAACACTGAGCTGCTAGGCCATTAAGTAGACCGGCTGCACAGGCACAGCGTGTGTATCCCGTAGGTCATTTTACCCCGAGGTTGAGATGACCAACAAAACTACCGTGATGGGAAGAGCGACACATAAAGAGGAAAATCTTTTGCTATTAGAAGATTGACGGAAGGGACAGGACAGAATATGTTCATGATGAAACAGAAGATGAACTCGCTTTTCAGTTACTCTGCAGACTAACTCAGGTCTTTGTTGTTCTAATAGAGATCTTCTCTAGACATGTATACTTTTCTAATCACCTGACACTATTCTGCATGTTTCTACATATAAAATATGTTTAATAATAAACATTGCCATCCTGTACGAGCATTCAAAAACTTATCTTCCCGTCTGAGAAGGTCTCTGTCTATCCCTGTCTCCAAAAACAAAAGTTACAAAATGCTTCACTATAAATGTTTGAATCTGCATTATTCCAGCCATGCAGGATCTAAAAAGTAGCTACATAAACATAATTCAAAAAGAATTCAGTCAAATGGAATACAGGTCAGTAGATTCTATCATTAAAGTCTATTATACCTGCAGACGGAGAGCAACATTAGCTTTCATTTAGACAGGATGCAAGTTCAAAATATATTTCCACATTAGCTTTGTTTTTTGACTCTTTAGCTACCTGATGTCCAACTTTCTGCACCATCTTGTCACCAACTTCAGCTGATGTTAAATGATGGCAAGCACCGATTTTTATCAGGAGCATTGAGTAAAGATTAAAAAACGGCCCTGTTGTTGGTTGTGAAACAGTGAATCTGTTGCCTCCTGAAGGGTTTTGTGATAGTGTTTATCTGTAACAGCATTAATGAAGGGATTAACTGTTTTACCTGCTTATTCACAAACAAAAAACAAAAACAATCATGCAGTAAATATTGTTAAAATTATACTCACAGGCTGATACGATCATATTTCTTTCAGAAGAAAAACACACACACACACACACACACACACACACACACACACACACACAGGTGTTAAATGATTCTCACCAGGAAGCGAGATGCCTCTGACCAGGACCATGTGGAAGGGGTCTTGACTGTAGTCTGGATGGGGTTCAACCACACCTCCTACTGGAGATGCTCGCTCATACAGAGCCCTCAGTGCGGGAAGCTTCCGAGGAGCCACCACAGAGAAGTGAATTCCTCTCTGAGAAATACGAAAACAAAAAAATATTCATCTATCTGATAAACAAAACAAATATCTCAGAAACTATTCCGTTCATTCAAGTTTGTCATGTCTAATTAAAAACCTCATGGAGATGATGTCAGTGATAACTCACGTCTCTGATGATTTTGACCAAGCTGTCCGCTGTGCAGCCGGTGTAGCTGACACTCTCCACGGCAGGAAGCAGGTATGGAGGAGAGTTACACAGCAGCACACACACTTTGTGGGTTTGACCTCTGAGAAAGGTAGAAAGAGTGAAAGCAAAGGAGTAAATTACCCTTTGAGAATTTGGAGGATATTTCATTTACTGCCTACAGAGGGCATCAGAGGAACTACAGGTAAAACAATTCCAAGACGGCTTTGTTGCTTAGTTGTGGTGATTTCCACACAGAGAAGCCAAAGTGCAGCCTGTAGATTGTTCACAGCATCTTTAAAGGATACACTCAATGTGTGTGTGTGATTCTTGCCCTTTGTAGGTCGACATCAAACAGTAGTTTCAGCCAGTACTTTGAACAAATCTGTCCATTAAGAAGGTTCTGTTACCCTGATCACTCCCACACTTTATAACAGACAACAGATTGCTCAGTAATGATCCCTCCATTGGTGTTCAGTGATTATACTTTAAAAATACGTAGGCTGTTCCATAGAATAAGTGATCAGTTTGAAACAAAGACTTACATTTGCTCCCTCATCTTTTTAAAGTCATCAAAGAGCTGCAAGGCCACGGAAAGCCCCTCTGCAATTAAACTACAGCTTTCTGCTCCACCTCCCATGAACCTGTGTGAGAAAAAAAGGGGAATTTCAGATTTGCAATGACGCTGATTTATCTGTCTTATGAAAAAAATAAGTCACTGTGAAACCACAAGAATGTCGACTCTTTAATAATGCTTTACTGGATGTTGTCGATCCACGAGACAAACTCAAAGGCAGAGCTGGTCGGTGCGTGACACTGGACGTACGACTCAGGAGCACAGTCCACTGTGTTGAACACCACAAGGCCGTACTGCGTCCCTCCATACTAGAAAGACAACAGAAAAGGGGGAATATTTATATCATATAACAAGCAATTATCCTAAAAAAGCACTGACAAAGAAACACTCACATCTCCACCAAAATCTGTTTCTGCTGGCGGCCCTCCATTGAAATATCTGTGGTAAAAAACAAAGAAGAATTTAGACACGACGACATGAATAATAAAGAAATAACTCAGCAATGGAGGAGTGTTTAAGCGCTCTTACTCAATAGCTGGAAGTATGTAATTTTTCCTTAGTGATTCAAAGTAAGGTCCGAGATTTGCCGTCCCTTCGATGACAAACACCACATCAGCCACCTGGTTGTTCCCAGGCTTAGCGGACGGTTCCATGAGCGACGAACCTGCCACCATGGAGGCCACTTATCATACGGTCTAACTGAAGAGACCTGCATGAAGAGACCAATCTGTTATTACCAAGGCAAGAGATTTCCCAGCAGAGACAACCAGAGCAACTGAAATGACTTCCCAAGTTTAAAGCTCTTAACTCAAGTGCAAAGAAACACAACGACAGCTTTCATTACTACTTCTTGCATCGAAAATCTACAATTTAACGGTGATAGGTGTCATTATTTGCTATACAGAGAAGGACACAAGCTGAAATGCGACCTCACTTTTGCTTTACTTTCCTCTATTCATAATATTATCCATAGAAAAAGCATCACACATGTAAATAAAGTTCAATTTTAGCATCTACACCCCTCTTATTCTTACAATATGCATTCGACACAATACACAGGTGACAAACAGCGATAACAAACAGCTATAAAAGCTGAGTTTTTATTAAAATAGGCATTGTTTACTGCCTCAAGAGAGAAAATGAGGTGTTAGACAACAAAAGTTGCAATGCTAGGAGGCTAGCCTGGTTAAAAAGGTTTAATTATCCAACCCAGCACACAGCTGAAACAACCTGAGCACCCCAGACTTAAATCATCAGCCTGTTTCTGTGTCCAGGTGGGTTAAGTTCGTGTAACGAAAGCGAAAGCAGCCCACAAACAGCTGAAGTGTTGTCAGAGTTTTCATGCTGTGCTAGCTGCGTATGTAGCATAGACGTCACTGATTTAAGCTAACATAGTGAAAATAACCTGATCTAGCCCTCAGCTATCACGCTACAAAGTCACGTGGACTCACCTGGTGGTTACGCCGCTGCCAGTTGAAGCGTGGGGGTGAATTAAACCCAAATATAACGTAAAAAATCAGCGTGAATTAGCTCTGAGTGCCAAACACTGCTCTCATATGTCGTTTGTTGTATTTTTGACGGAAGTGACAAATAGGCCCCGCCCATAACGCGTGACGTCACGGGCGTCTTCTTCGTCTGTTCTTTATCAGGTGTGGCGTGCTGCCCCCTACAGCTCAAAACCTTGAACTAACGTTGGATTTTTACACACACGGCTCAATATAATGTTGTTATGTTTGTCATGTTATTATCATGTCCCATGTGAGGTAAGGCACACTTATTTATGTAGCTGGAGAGGTGCCAGTTCGCCTCCTGGGCACTGCCAAGGTGCCCTTGAGCAAGGCACCGAACCACCCCTCCCTCCCTGCTGCTCGCAGGGCGCTGCTCTGGGTGGCTGCCCATCACTCCTCCATCTCTCTCTACATTTGCATGTGTACATCTATGTACATGATATATAAAAGGTGCTGCAGTGAGACTCGATATAAAGGAAACAAAATGCAATATAAACTAAAAATCTGCTAAAAGTAAATAAATAGTGCAGTGTAAGATATATGAATAACCCAAATTAAAGCACAGTTGGAGCAGACCTCAGGTTTTTCAGGACCTTGTTCCAGATATGTGGTGCATGAAAACTGCATGCTGCTTTTGTCTCTGGGGAGTAAGAACCCCTTCCCCCGATGACAGTGCAGTCAGTTAGTAATGTATGTTGTCTCTAAACCATTCACTGCTTTATAAACCAAAAGTAACATTAATTATTCGACACACATGAAGATCTGAGAACTGAGAATAAACTCATTGTCTGATCAACTTTGACCACTTTATAGCAGTGATGGAGGAAGTATTCAGAATACCACAATAAGAGTAAAACACCTCAATGCAAAAAGATATCACACTATTATATATAATATCAGTAGACTATTCTGACGGATGCATTATTGAAAAGCAGGATTTTACTGTTGTTGTGTATAAAACTGCATGTGATGATTATTTTCATTGTAGATTCATCTGCTGATTATTTTTCTTCATTCATGGATTGTTTGGTTTGAAAAAAATGTAAAAAAAATAATGGGAAAAAATGCAAAATGACACCTTCATAATGTTTTATCTTATACCAACCTTTAAAATGAACTAAAATAATATAAAAGAAAAGCAGCAATTCATCACATTTGTAAACGAGGCGATGTCGTCCAATCTTTGTCCAATCTAATCATTGATTAATTGACTAATCAGATTGTACTTGTGTCAGATAAATATAGTGAAGTAAAAAGGAAAATTTCTCTTTGAAATGTTGTTGAGTAGAAGTACCTCAAATTTATACTGAAGTAGAATATTAAAAATGTATTTAGTTTCATTCTACCACTGCTTTCAGAGAGACATGTAAAGAGATTAGTAGTCTATAAAAGATAAAAGTTTTATAATACAATATATATATATATGAAATATAATAAACAGTTTTACAAATTCTGAATGACAGCCCTACTCTACTTTATTGAGAGATATTTAGTTACGGTAGCTTTCTATTTATTTATAAAACAAAACAAATGAAGCTCGCAGACATGAGGTCACCACTGAACATTATCTTGACTTGAACCTCTTCACCTCACTCTTTGCGATTGCTTCGCCGGTGGCATTAGTCGTGAGAAAGGTCGTCTGTTATCGTATCTGCCTCAAATCCATCTAATGGCCATCCGGAGGCAGACAGAGCAGAGAGCCAACAGACAGACAGACAGAATCTGCACAAGACTTCCTGAAACATCCGGAGTGCAAAAGAACATGCATATCACAATCAGCTTAAGATCACCTTCAGGTTTGTCTTATGAAAAAAAACATGTTTGATTTAACCGTGGAGCCGGGGCGGATGCTTGGTCTGGAGGGGAAGAGATCTTAATCGTAATCCTGAACATGTTCCTGGCACTACGTGAACAGCAGCAGAATTAATGCTGCTTGAAGACTTGACTCCAACTGAATATTGACCTTCAGCATGATTCTTGCAGTGAGCACATAGAAAGTGAGTTTACACCTGAAACATCATTGGAGGATCAGCCCGTTGTGGATAAAGCCCCTGGAGCAGGGTGGAGAACTCCTCCTAATAAGACATGAGTTCACCTTTATTTATTTTGAGGAGGGGGAGCTATTTTTGGCATGCATTTCTAGTTTTCTGTATCTTTACATTTCTTCAGATATTGGCAGATGTTTGTCAAAATACTGGCTGGAATTCATGAGGCTGTTTCCCTGGAAGTGGGCTTCTGCTCAGATATAGAAGTAATTAGATCATATAAGCCTTTTACTGTGTGATATTCTCTTTTCAGGCGTGTTCCACGACAAAGGAAATAGTCTATATCCTTTAATGTTTGAAACAGAGCTCCCTGCAACAACACTGGAGCTCTCAAAGTGTTGTTGAACCAACTCTCCAGGAGATGTCAGCAAATATCTACTGTAAGTACAGTAGATGCCCTGTCTGTATCAGAGAGACAAGGTTACAGATGGTAACTAAAAAGGCCTTTTCTTCACTGACTGCCAGAAAACCTTGAGATTGTGTATCTATATGTACATATTTAGACTAAGTAAAGTTCCAGGGACAAAAGTCTTGATGCACTGTGGGAAAATATATCTTCTAAACATTCTCTTAAATGATCATATAATGTTTGTGATTTCATACATGAAACACTGAACCTGGCTCTCTTGGTTTAGCTGGTGTGCATGTTTTTCTGTATTTTTCCATTTAACACAACACTTGCACATCCTCTCCAGAAACCTCAGACCTGAAAACAAGAGCATAATAATTACTACAGCAGCCATCAGCACGTTAACCTGCTGTCAGGTCAGCGCAATACACCAGCAGCTAACTTGTAGTTGTAACACATTGGCGCATTGTGTATGTGGATCCAACAATAGCATCTAGTCCCCTGTGGCACTGCCAGCCAGCCAGCCAGTCAGCTCAGCACAGCGTTCAGCGAAGGGGTTTCAGAGCTCATCAAACTCAAAAAACTCCCACAGAAACAATGCTCCATATCAATTTAACCCAAATTCTAAGGAGGGCAACAAGCTGTGTGCTCAAGTGGCTTTTCCGTTTGGGGGCGTCGTTAAGCAGGGCCACATCCAGTGACCCGGGAAAAGTTCATCTGAGGGAGGGTTTATGCCCAAGGCTAACCCCTAGATGTGAACATGAAAGCCACCCCCCTCCACCCTTACAGATCTTTTTGTTGTGGCGGAGCTACGTGTCCAAATTAAACTGACAGAACAGATCATGAATGTTCGGTGTGTGTGTGTGTGAATGTGCATGCGTAGGCACCCTTTCACTTTGCAACTCTGATGCTTTCTGCAGCTCAGAGGGATGTACTGTGTGTCTCACTACTTTGAACTTCAACACACACAATGCCAGCAGTTGCCAAGCAATTATAGAAAGCCTGCTCTCTGGGTGTGCCTTAGGAAAAAACCAGACAATGTTTTCTCTCTCTCTTTCTTTTTATTTTGCTTTGTGTTTGGTCCGAGAATGACATAATAAAATATGAATGAGAAATATGGTCGGTGCCTTGGTGCTCCATGTCTGCGAGGTCCAGGTGGCGTGGTAAAGACAATCCGTCTCCTGGCCGTGGTACCCAGCTGGGATGCTGAGGGCCAGATGGTACGCTCACAACAGGTAATCACAGCCAGCATGCTGATACACTGACATCCACAGAAATGGGTTACCTGAACTACCACGAGCATTCGTGATGCTGCGATAGTACCCTCCCCTGCCAGTCTCTGGGGCTTTTTTTATATTGAGTCTGACACCGGGTGTGCTGTGCAGTAGAAGTAGTGAGTTATGAAAAGGATAAAGCTCAAATATGGATTTTTTTTTGCTTCCATTCAAATGGCAAGATTCTTTTATTCATTTTGTAAAGAAAGCCACGTTCATAAATTCCTCCTTCTTCCTCGTTTAAAGACACGGCAGCAGAGATATCATGTCAAAGGATGTTTCACGGAACTTTCTGTTTGTTAGGAGAAACATCTTTAAGTTCTTCCGTGAAAGCAATTTATGGAGAAGGTCAGATCCCGGGGCCCGGGCTCCTGTATTAATACACTTTCCTCCCTTGCAGAGGCAAGCTACTTTAATATTACTCCTACTGGTGGAGGTTTCCACTTGCATGCATTCATTGAATTCATTATTTTGAAAGGTTTTGGGGTATTATTTATAGTGTTGGGATAAAATGTTAAAAACTGTATACGTGGCATAATAAGTGGTCTTATAAAAAGGTCGCAGTGCTCTCAGGACGGGGACAAACAAAAAAGTTTGGACTCCCATTTTTTCTTTTTTTAGCACGCATGTGATGCACGCTCAGACACATGTAATACACCCAAAGCTATTGCATTCATCTTTTAATGACGCAAGGGACTTCATTATCATGATGTTTAATAATCAGATATATTAGCAATAAGCTCTTATGCCTTCGCTGTCAGCTTACTTTGGATAAATCCCTCCAGTGTGATACAAACAGCTCTATATCGCACACACACACCTCCCCCCTAGTCTCTAACTTGCTCTCCCTCCCTCTCTTCTGCCTCTTTCAGCTCACTGAACTGAGTGAAATGTCTTTCCGACTAAATGATTTTTTTTTTTTTGCACTGTGGGAACGTTGCCATGGAGACAGCAGCCCCCCCCCTCCCTCCCTCCACCCTCCCTCACCACCATACCAGCCCCCTCCTCCTTTACTTTTCTCTCTCGACAGTCTACGGCGTTAAAGCCGTGCTAACTGGTGCGTTGTCACGTGTGTGTGTGTGTGTGTGTGTGTGTGTGTGTGTGTGTGTGTGTGTTTCGCTCTCCTTCAGCTGTTAACACTGGCTGTGTGCTGCAGGTGCCCCCGTGATGAGTGTGTCTATATACAGAGCTATATCCTCCTCCACCTCTTTGCTTCCACTTCTACACACACATTTACACACACATATCCTGCGTGCAGCTATCCCCCTCTCTTCTTCAGGTTTTCCCATTTGTGTCCTCCTCCTCCTCCTCCTCCTCCTCCTCATCCACTATACTGGCATTCTCCAGCTCTTCATCCTCCTTCATTTGTTTAATCCTCTCCTACTCCTCCTTCGCTGTCATTCCCCTGCACGTCTTTGCTCGGTCTTCCTCCTCTCTCTCTCTCTCTCTCTCTCTCTCTGTGTGCTTTCTGCTGAAGCGCTGGAGTTGCTGATTGCTACTGGTGTGCATCTTCGCTTTAACGAGAGATAATAACCGCATGACAAATAATATGAGTGTTTTAAAAATAAAAGGGCGACAAAATAGAAGTAAGGAGGCCAGATAACGGAGAGGGGGGGGGGAGCACACACACAGGCCAGGCAGCCGTGCTCCATTTTGCATTTAGGCAAAACGCAGCCACAATAAAGAATTCATGACAAAGTGGCTGAATAATTACGCACGACTTAATGCACAGCAGAAAAGTCAGAGAGAGCCTGCTGAAGTTCAGCTTGTGTCCAGGTAGAGTGTCCTACCTTCCATGAGTCAAATATAGCCTGTGTACATCTGAAGTGCCCCGGGCACTGCGTATTATATATAGCACACCGCCTTTGCCTGGGTTTGTGTCACAGTAGCTTCACCACCTCTTCTACCTCCCCAGCCCAGTGGATTGAAAGAAGTCAGAAACACGGAGAGCTGGATGATACATATCCTTTATTTCCATTATCATTGCTTCAGCCACACTGTTACTTACACATTCACCTAAATCCTGCGACCTGGTACAGCTGTCCTGACTGAAACAATCGCCCTGACTGAACCCCTCACTCAAATTCTCAGCATTAACCAATAAAAAAGTAAACCTCTTGAATAAATTATATATAAAAAAAAACAAACAATTGAAAATCAAAAAGAAAATACCAATTCGAGAAAGATAAATACATCATCATCGTTGTTTTTGACCACAGAGATAAACAATTGCTAGGTCTCCATTGAGTCGTCATTAGTAGTATTAGTATCAAGTTCATTGTCAGATTTTGCTTAAAGCATCACTTATATAATTTTTCATTGCATCAAGTTGACATCATTCATGTTAATATAAGCATGCAAACATGTTTCCCCATGACCATTCAGAACTGCACTAACACAAGAAGACAGCGAGAGAGAGGAGAGAGAATAGAGAGGGACGAGGGGAGGAGGAGGAGGGTGTCGAACACAGAAAGAAAGAAGGCAAGATGGAGGGATGTGAGATAGAGGACGGAACGAGGGCGAGAAATGGATAGGTGAGGAAGGGGAGGAGGAAAGGTAAAAGGGTTGCCGGAGAACGAGAGGATGAGTAATCAGACAGTAATCAGATAGACAGAAACAGAAAGAAAGGAGGCGGACGACAGGAGGAGAGAACAAGGGAATGTGCCGGTTCCACTACGAGTTTTGTAATCTATCACCAGGCGGTAACACGAGGGATAAAAAGGGGTAGACACAAGCAGAGAGAGAGAGAGGGAGGCTGGGAAAGAGAGAGTTATGGGGCCTGGAGACCGATGGATCAATACCATATCTACTTATACAAGCTGGTCAATAATCCCCCAGCTGACAAACCACACAGAATACTTGCAGGTATGATGGCGGGATGTGTCACGTCACCCCACCACCACCACCACCGTATACCCGATCAAGCACAAGTCTCACTGCACTTCCACGGTCTGGAGTTAAAGAGAAAGAAACTAGATCCCTCCCCCTGAAACGCACACACACGCGCACGCACACACACACACACTCCTCCATTAAAAGTGTGTGTGTGAGAGAGGATGAAAGAGAAATGGCAACGATAGCAATACAAGTAGCTGTAGTGAGGTGTTGTACTGTTGTTTTGCTGAGGTTACGGTAGTAGTAGTCGTAGTAGTAGCAGTGACAGACATGGCTTTATAAGAAGTCTGTATTGGTTTTTTTTACTCAGGAAGTGCAGAAAGTCCAGGCGCTTGTTTTCTCACAACACCTCCTCCCTGTTGTCTTGCTTTAAGGGGATCTAAATTTGTCATGATCTGTAGGCTGTAACAAATGAGCCTCGGATGTTTTGTTTTTTTCTTTTTCCCTCTCATTTTTTTTTGTGTTCCATCTCGTAAATTTAATCAAAACACACCCAACAATTTAATTTTCAATCACTGTGCCATCTGTTTTTTTTTCCCTCGGACATACAGTACACAAATTACTGAAAGAAGTACACGATCAACACAGTTACTTACATCAGGCAAAGGGTTAGAGAGGAGAGGAGGGTTGAATGATTGGCAGCTGATTTCAGAGACGACATAGACAATACAAACTAATGTCTATGAAAGACAGTGTTTCCCCACCTAGTGCAATGAGGCACGTATAGTACACACACATTCACACACACATTCACACACACACACACACATACACACAAAATGGCTCCTTGTAAAGACACAGGACAGAAGACACATTTGGCTCCCGAGACGAGCGTTTTCAGTCTGTGGATGCCGGGATTTGGGGTGTGAGGGGGAGGCAAAGACAGGATAAGGACAAGGGAGGGAGGGAGGGAGGGAGGGAGGGAGGAGGTGAGCACAGGAACGTGTCACACACAAGGTCACAGTGACACACACAGGCATACACACACACACGGACGCGCACAAATACAAAACAAACACGCCCACAAACACGGAAACACACACTAATAAAAGCAACACGGGACGTGTGTGTCCTTCTAAAGTCTTGTCACAGGCGTGATGTGGACTTTGAAGATCTCTTTTTCTCAGTCGAAGCTGGACGATGACTTCTTGAGAAAAGAAGAGAAAACAAAAAAGAAGAAGTCCTGGAATGATAGAAAAATAAAGTAGAGTGGTGATATCCTTCCCTGTGGAATACATCCTTCAGCGAGTGCAATCCAAACAGATGCTGGTCCGATCCGAAAGGCAGGTTTCGTTCCACCTGTGCAGTCCTACATCAGGAAAAGTCTGCCGTGTTTGGCCAGAAAGCAGAGGACGATCAACTAGTCCATAATCTCTCAGGAGCTCACACCATCGTATCCTCGGTGGACTTTTAAAAAATGGCATGAATAAACTCCTTTTCTGATGATTTTATGTATACCGTGTCACACAAACAACAAAGCAAAACGATAAAAAACGATACCGATGAGCACCATGAGGAGTGTGACAAAAACCACGAGGAAGAGGGACACATTTCAAGGTTGCTTTAACATGCTTAAACCGATGAGTCCGTCCTCAAGTTTTTCCCGCTCCTCTGACATCAATAAAGACCACCGGACGCTTCGTCGTCTTTCCTCTGGGGAAAATAAGTAAGAGTCTGAAACAAGAGGGTACGGCATCTGGAGAAGGCGTCCAAAATGGCCGGGGGGAATCCACCTCAGATGTTTTGTCCTGCTAAGTACTACGTGAGATGTTTTCCCATACAGTACGGCGTATACTGTACACCAAATGTTGCAAAGAAAAATATCGACATAGTGATTTTCTTCTTTTATAGTCTGTACAAGGGCATGAACCTTTGGTCCTGGTTGAAATGACCATTCTACGATGGCTTTCTTTTTTTTTTTTTTCTTTAATTTTTTGTTTGTTTTCAAGAGAGAAAAGTTTGTCACATCACACTCCTCCTAGATGAAATACTACACTAATCTGAAGCACACATGAACTACGCACATACTACTAACTCTGTGTGTATTCGTGTGTGTGTATGTATGTGTGTGTGTGTGTGTGTGTGTGTGTGAGTTATATGTGTGTGTGATCCCAAATTTACACCCGATATCAGTCCTACTGTACCATTTAGTGTCTTGTGTGTCTGTAAATGTGTAGTCTGATGCTCAAAGTGTAGCTTATGATGGATGTCGTTGTATTTTTTTATTTATTTATTAATTTTTTTCTTTTTTTGGACTCCCGGCTCGGTAAAGACAGCACAGGACTTGGAGGATTCATTAGCAGGAGCGAAAACAGCACTAGCAGTTGGACACTAGCGGTGTCTCTGCGTCTCTCTTTCTTTGATGGAGAGAATTATTCACAGATGAGAGGAAAGAAAGGAGAAAGTCTGGAGCTGGAGAGATGAGAATGACCTGAGGAAAGAGGGAATAAGGGAGATTAAGCATGAGAGAAACAGTAGGGGGGCGAGAGAATATATAAACAGTATGCAGTACTGTAAGTTTGAGGGTGGAGGAGGGGTGGGGAAGCATTACATAACCCATAACATCTAGATTATACAGATGCTCCTGCCTTAGAGCTTCCACATCTGACAGCTCCACAGCTTCCACTTTATCACACACTCACAGTTAGGTCATGCTTTTAAAGACTCGACCAGTTTTCTCTGACTTGAGAGCATCTGCTGCTGCTGCCGCACAGTGTGTGTGTGGATGTACTTTAAAATTCCAGTACAGTGAGTCCTGTTTACAAGCAGAAAATCAAGGACGTATGTGGAATAATGGAACACTTTTTTACAATACGCCGTTGTCTAGAAAACAATCTAACAGTAAGTGTGAACGCACGCTGGTGAGATAGAAGAAAGAAATATGTGAGAAGCAGGAGAGGCTCACAGTTTTAATCGGAGTGAGGACTGTCCACCACGATATGCGGCTTAGGGGAGGATGCTGTAGCACTCTTCGACACGAATGTACCAATTGCTTTTTCCTGCAGGGAGACAGAGATTTTGCTTTTATTAATATTTCATGACAAACGAACCACTTTTTATACATTCAGTTGAAATAAATGAAATTTTAATATGATATTATATGCTTTCTCCAACTGATCCTAATGTTATGCTAGAGCACCACCACCACCACGACTACTACTGCTTTTATTATTACTGTACTTAGTCGTGGAAAGCAGCTAAGTACAGATCTAGAAAAGACTGATACCAGCCTCATTTCCTCAGGGGAGATATGAAGCTACAGCCAGCAGCCGCTTAGCTTAGCTTAGCATAAAGACTGTAAATCAGAGGAAACAGCTAGCCTGGCTCAGTCCAGAGATAATAAAATCTGCCTACAATAACCTCTAAAGCGTATATAATTAACATATTACACCTCATTTGTTTAATCTGTGTTGTTTGTATTGTTTAGCAACAGGGTTGGCTAAGCCAGCGGTCCCTTAACCGCCGGTACCTGGTTGGTGGGTCATTTGCTACCGGGCCGCACAGACAGAGAGAATAAAAACATATTTTATTGATTATCAGAGTCTGAGAGATGTTTTATTTTGAAAAATGACCAGATACGCCTCGTGTCAAGACACTTGTGTCGGTCAAATGATATGTTACTCCAAAAATTAAGCCCACAAGCTTGTTAAAAAACAAACGTCTTTGGAAAATCCAAAAGAAAATCTCGCATCACCTCGATGGGACCGGCTCGTTGCAGAGAAACAAGCTCAGGGCTCACACTAATTCATCATAATGGTGAGTTGTATTTTTTATGCACTTTATATTTGTTTTTATGCCGGTCGTATCATTTTATTTCGTCATATTTATCCCCAACACATCTTGAAGGCTGGTCCATGGCGCACAAAAAAAGTTTGGCGACCGCTGGGCTAAGCTAGCTTCAGCGGTATCCACGTTATCAACAAACTCTCTGAGAAGTACAATTTTGAATATAACTTTATTTTTATTTAACTCTACTGTGGCTAATTAAGGTTTGCTGTGCAAAACATATAATTAGCTTTTAAAATATGATGCATCATTATAAATTAATTAGCCAACAATATATAAAGTAATTAAAATTTGTTCCACTTAATGACCCATTCTGCTCGTTAAGTCCATTTCATTTTGATAATTTAGTCCTACTAATACTTTATAGAGTTTATATGTGAGACTTTTAATATAAAACTAAATAAATAACCATTTGTACTCCTGTACTACAATCAGTACAACTATCAGTACTACTATCAGTACTACTATCAGTACTACTACTACTGCTATCCTCTAAGTATCACTGCTCGTACTACTTCTAATGATCATGATAAAAATAATTTTGGTTACCAGGCACAGCAGAGCTGGACATAACATATGTGCTATGAGCTCATACTCATGGATGCACACACACACACACACACACACACATGAACACACATGATCATATGGTCATTACCTCCACAAGCTGATGCCAGTGCTCTATTGGTTTGCGTGGATTGGCCAGCATGGCTGCCCAGTGCTCCCTCCCTGGACCTTCAGCCTCACTGCCCACACGACACATCCCTATAACCTCGTTATGACCAATACTGACACGCAGCGAGGGATTGGAGGCAAGGACGAGGGGAGACGGAGAGATGGAGAGCAGAGTGGGGAAAGAAAGAGGAGGGGTGGAGGAAAGGAGAGAGAGCGAGGATATAATAAAGCAGGGAGAGAGAGAGAGAGAGGGAGACAGGGCTTGTAAGAAACAGGCAGAGAGAGTCTCATTTATCAACCTTGAGTACTGGGAAAAGAGTACAGCGGCTGAGGAAGGATATTGAATAGCAGCTCACAAATACAAACAGCCCTGCATAAAAGCTTGATGTCAGCGGGGGTGCAGGCATGGGCACAAACATACAAAAGCACACACCTATGGTGATGCCAAATGGAGGGCAGACTACATAATAGGGAGGCGGTGCATCTATACACAAACACATCAAGGCAGCCAAGTGTTGCTGCAAGCGTCAGACAGACAAAACACTGGCAGGGTTACACTTCTTCCTTCACCATTAGCATAAATCATGCTTATTCATGAGGTGCCCGTCTATGTAAAACAGGGGAACGTCCACCAGGAGGGCTGACTCACGAGGGGGCCCTGGTCGTGTTCGACACAGCCGCAACACCATCCAAATGCGACAACCCAAAAGTAACAGCAAACACTGCGCCGCATAAGCAGCATGCTTCACAGTAACAATCCGATTTATCTCACCAGTCATAGTCCATCACCGCAATGATGATGGATACACTTTCTATATTTTCGTTGGGAATGTCAAACACCAGCGCCTCGTTGTACGTGGGGTTCAGTGTGTTCTTCTTAATGGAGGTCTTCCTCTTTTTTAGCCTTCGCCCGTCACAGATCAGAGAGGCCTTCACGTACGGGTCTGAAGGAGAGAGAAGGAGGAAGATGGCGAGGACGGGGAAAGAAAGACAGAGAGAGGAGGGAAAAGAAAAGATTTAAGATGGGATGAGAAGCGACAAAGAAGAAAGAGACAGAGAAAGAGAGGGGGGGGAGGAAGCAAAGAGGAAAAGATAAGAGGGGACTCCTGCAAGCACTGCTGGGTATTACGCTCACAGGTATCCGCGTCTGTAACACATAAAAGGCATGAAAATCAAGTCACCTTGGCAAAGCTGGATTAAGAACACAAAGGTAGAAAAAGCAGCACAGGTTGAATCACTTCAGTTATCCATTCAACATGTGCAGCTCGGTGACAGCAGCAAGGGAAAACACGCACACACACACACACACACACACACACACACACCACATACACACACCCAGGACTCACTTTTTATGCAGCATCTTTAAGCATCTCTCAGGCACTGCGATCCTCCCGGGATCACTGGGGCAATAATACACGCAGCCATTATCATTTGAGATCTCATTTAACGTGAGAGGCCATCGCCATTGCAATCGCCGAGTCTTTAAGTGAAGGATAACTAAAGAATAAAAGCTTTTTACGCCTTTTGTTGATTCAATATTAGCATTAGTGATCACATTTTCTTGATAGCGCTCTCACGGGTGGAACTATTGCTTCTTTTGTCTATTTCTGCAGACATAATTGGTGCTACACCTGCGGCTGATTTTGCTTTGGAACATAACTTTTTTTTTACTGGTTGTTGTGTTTGTAAGAAATGAACTCTGGAGCTTCAGGTAATGTATGCATAATGTATAAACTCCAGCTCGACTTCTTGACGGGAAAATCCACCCCTGCACAGCTAAAAATGATCAATCTGGTGATGCTCGATGCACTGAATTTTCTTCTAGCAAAGATCTGTAGTAATTTACTTCTTCCCCTTAACATTCTTCATGTAGTTCTACTTCTACTGATTTAGGTTTTTTAAAAATGTCTCTCTGATTAAAGTTTGTCTGCGCAAACTTTTTGTTTTTTTGCCTGCAGGACGAAGGAACAGCAAAGTTAACGGGAGCAAAAGCGATAGAGTTATCCAACAAACGACAGGTCATACTCGACATACCTCAATCTGAATGCAACATTCTGTATCTTGCAGCTGCATCTGATTCTGGTCCATTGAGGCATCATACCAGTTATTATTCTGCATGTTTGACCGTCTAGAATAAGATAAAACCTGTTTTTTTTAGACAGCGTTAAAGCTGTTTTCTGTCATATTCTTCCTTTAAATGAGTTTCCAGTCAGAGGTCTCGCAGCAGCATGATATGTGTGTGTGTGTGTGTGTGTGTGTGTGTGTGTGTTAATCCTTTACCTGAGAAGCCAGTCAGATCCATGGCTTTGAGGTTGGTGGCCTTGATGACTGTAGCGGTGAGCCTGCCTGCAGTGGGCAGGTAACACAGCGAGAAATTAAGCTCCCCGAGATCAGCCTTCTCCTGTAGGTCACCACACACGCACACAGCGAGAGAGAGACGGATCAGAAATGGATGATCACACACACACACACACACACACACTTAAACGGCCTCAGAAACAGATAGGAAAAAGACACTAACTGACAGATATCCTTTGCTGCGCTATGATTGTCTATGGCCAGGAAAAGAGCTACATCTGTGACTGACGGCGGGATGACAGCAGGCGTCCTAATGTGGACAGGCAGAGTGTTTAGGCAGAGGGGAAGTGCCGTCACTGTAAATGAATCATATGTCAATCTGTCGATGTCCCAGAGTGGAGGAAAGTGTTAAGCAGAGGTGACGATTCTCCAGGCTTTTTATATCTCCCCTTCCACTCCCATCTACTGATCTTCTCGCTGCCTGTGGTCTCAGTGGCACCACACTAATGACACCGGTGGTATTCAGGTCACACTGTGGCATGATGGCTCCTTAGTGGCTTCGAGCCTCACTAATCAATACTTCCCTGGGCGAAACATTGAAATAAGCTAAGAGGCTGATGCTTTAAACTTATTTAATAAATGAAACATCCATGCCAAAAAATTTTTAAGGCATTGCTCTGTCTAATTTGCTAATAGCCTTCTATGAATATTTCATATAAATCTACTTGGACAAGTTTGGATGTGGCCGGCGGTGCCTTTCCAGTAATCTATCTGGACTCTCCTGTGCTGTGTTTTTACATCAACAGACTCTGAATGAAATCTACGCTGCAGATAATATCCAGCCTGCACAGATTTCTATGTGTCTCTCTATACAGTACGAGTGTATGATGTTCAGACAACACGCAATAATGCACATGCTTCTTTGAGTCATATGAAAGCAAAGACAGACTGTGATCATTCGAATCCTGCGAGAAACTGAAACTTAACCAACACACGACACTTAAACGCCACTGCGTTGATGGTATTGGAATATTTTGCTAGAACTGAATTTACGTGGTTTGTTTCATCTGAACTTCTTTTTCTCGTCACGCGACAGACAGATCGTAACGTCTCAGGACAGAAGAAGCGCGATTGATTCCATTAAAGCTCGGCTGATTATCCTCCGTAGCCTGAATGTTCTCGTTTGAGTTTTTCATTTTGAATTTCCGTGTCCGGATTTCACCAGTCCAATCTGAGCGACCTGATATTTCCGCTCGACTTTTCCCTGATCCAAAATTTACCAACTGAATCTCAGAGCGGCTGATACAGCTTGACAACATAAAATCATGTTTTTGACTTTGCACAAACTGAAATGAAATTTCAGAGAGGGGAAACACAAACTGCATAAATTCGCATAGACGGTTAGTTAGTTCAATATTTCAGTGCAGTAAATTCAGTGTATTAAAAACTTACAATATTCAGATGTGGTAAATTTAAAGGTTTTTAATTATGTTGCGTATAAGATTGGAATGATTGTGGCTTTTCTTTGCTTTCTTTGACAGGAAGAGGTGAACAGACTGTACAACACATATATATAATTTATAATATGAACAGAGCTCTGAAGGAGACATGTATATATGCATTTCCATCCTCTGTCAATGTCAGTACAAGGAACTTATTGCATATTCTGTCAGCATATGAACACATATCTGCATTTTTTAGATTCTCATGTGAACTCAGGTGACTGCTAAATGATGTCTGAATGTTTATTTTTCATTCATTTTCTCTTTCTTCTGAGCTGTAATACAGATTTATTTTCACATCATGAATGCATGCATTTCTACTTGAAATCTAGAATTGCAACTGTCACATGTGTCATGTTTGATATGCTCCATCCCCGGTTCTATCCTATCTATGACTGCTATGGCCCATAATTTACAGCTGCAGCGGCCCGATTTCGCCACAAGGCTCATTCGAGTCTAATCTAAACGTTTGCCATCTCCTCTGAATGAATGTGGTTATTTTTGGGGGGTTATTTCTGCAGAGGCGGAGGCTCGTCCTTACCGCGGTGCCCTCCACGATGTCCCTCCAGACTGGTTTGTCCCCGCTGCCCTCGCTGAAGTCCAGCAGGTTGTCCACCACTACCTGGCCGATCAGGTCGTGTCTGGAGAAGCGGTCGAAGTCGTACACGGAGAAATGCAGCTTCCTGGAATGTAGCTCATTCAGCGGCACGCCGAACTGAAACGTCTCGTTGAACACTGGGTTTAAGGTCTTTCTGTGGACCTGGGAGAGAGACAGACGGAGTTTAGAGAATTCACACTTACAGTGTGCTTATTTTATACATGCAGGGTGCAAATGAAATACTTACAAGGGATATAGTGCAGGGGATGAGAGGGGCACAAACAACTGCATTACTTTACAGCCCAATAACAATAGTATAATTACATTGAAAAGGGGGTTAACAAGGGACTACTTCCTTTTACAGCCCACATACTCTGGACTTATAAATAAAGGGTGGTCTCTCCCACATTTTTAATGATTCGTCTTGATTGTAAAGTGCTGTCACTAAAAGTAATGGACCTCAACTGGAGATACTGCTTTTCATAAAACAGTTGGTGAAACAGAGAAATTTTTCATCTGTTGCATGAATAAATGACTAGCTCACCACGGTGTTCCTTATTCTGTTTGTGCAGATATGAAAACATGTTTATAATATCATAACATTAAGTTCTTCTGTATCAAACTGCATGAAAAGTCCCCCCATATTTTATGATCACTTTAAAAAAACACACATAACTATTTCATAGCTGTAGCTGCAGAGGGATGCCCTTCCTCGCAGGCTTATTCTAATGTTTTGTTCCACAGCAACAAAAATAATGTGCTATATATTATTAATAATAAGTACTCCATATTTAAAAAGGTTTACTTTCCTGAAATATGTTTTGTAAGTGTGTTAAAATCAATTAAACCAGAGCTTATTTCGCTGTAATTCCATTTTTCATGCCTTGTTACTCAGTAAAGTAAGTAAGTATTCCCAAACCTGTCTCCTTCCCTCCGACTTACATATTTATTTTATTGATACCCCGTATATATACTGAATATTACACAGTATGTTATGTTCAAGCATCAGCTAATTTATTTTCCGGCCATGTCCAAGTCTGCGCCTTCATATTTACCATGTTTTTTTTGTTTTTTTTACATTTGAGACTTTTGCATTGATGATTTCATTCCAGTCACAGACACGAACAGAAAGTTCTTCAAAGATAACTTTAAAAAAAAACCCAGCAGGTTGTTTGACAACTCTTAATGCTGTTTTGAAGACGCGCTCAGAATCCTCCAAAGCCCTCGAGTTTCGCTGGTGTGGAAAAATACTCCATCCGCTTGCAAAGCCAAAGTACATTTTCAACCTGATTTACTATTTCTTCAAGTAAACAAACTGGATATTTCTTCATACTGATTCTCAGCTGCTCTCAAGTGACCTGAGGGACAGGTTTGTCTTTTATCTGTGACTCGAATGAAAAAGTCTCACACGTGGCTCAAAACTGGAGCTAAACACTCACAGTAATCAACGAGATGCTCTTCATTTACTTACTGAACTATCATTTCTGTGTTTTTCTTGTACTGAATCTTTTTCTTTAGATTTCTGCAAGTGGTGTGTGTTTTTTTTTGTTTGTCTGTTTTCTGCTCTTGCAAAGCATCCAGTTCTACAAATTGGAAACATAAAAGGCATCACTATGAACCAAGTGTTTGAGTCTTGTTGTGACTACTGTATAAAAGCTTAGATTTAACTGCCTGTAGGATGAATCGCATCGCGCTGAAAGTGGCAAAACAGACGTTATTAAATACAAATGTAAGCATTTCTAAATCGATTTGCATTCTTACAAAAACGATACACATACGATCACGACATATTCCACCTGCCAAAAATGTCCTTGAGCAACACAATTAACCTCTACCGCGCTGGTCGACCTTGTTCCTCGGCCAGAGGGAGAAAAGTGAATTTCACCTTTTCTTGTGGGACGAAGAATCAAATCAAAGCGGCTGAAATGAAATAAAGACCTAAAACTACGTTTAAAACTCAATATTTTGTTTCCCCAACACGTACACGGCGCAGGATTTCTGTCTTTAAAATGTTCACAACACATTCCCCCGTAGGTAACCACGTTTATTCCGCATGAGTTCACCTCTGTTTTCTGTGTTTTCTGCCCTTTCCATCTGTCAACCTCCGTAACAAGTCAAACAAAACGGATCATTTTACATCGGAGGACGCCGTCTGACGCCAAGCAAGCAGCTGTAATTTCCCCCGCTCATCATATTATAACGCATTGTGGTCGATGTTTGTAAATTTGTCTTCAATCGCCAACTCAAATTTTTTTACTATCGGTTGATTTACTGTGGGGATGAAAGCATTTGTTACAAACGCTGTCATGCAATAAAGCCAGTGATAATTTAAATGTGACGCACACTCGATTTTCCAAATCCAACTTTTGTCGCCGCATGAGTGGCTCTGTCACTCCGGCTTATTAGCACTTGATGATTACTTGTTAGCTCTGGATTAAACATGCAGCTGATGGAGACGCCGACGCCGACTGTGCCTTTAGAAAGCAGAAACACAAAGCTGGAACATCTACATGGAGGTGATGTCTGTTTTCTCTCTTTTGAAACGAGTTGGAGGGATAAAAGCGCGGCAAAATACGGAGCGGTGTAAAAATCCCATGTTAATGAGGGTACGATTGAAATGAAACAATCATCTACACTCCAAACAAAAGAGGAGCTGTATTATGCAGATGACTGAAGCTTTCACTCTTTTCAATGGCTGAAGGGGCTTTTGTGACATACAGGAGACAGTCGCACAAAGGGGAGAATTTTCAAACTGGTACAGCTTTTCACACTTTTCAGTTCTGACCCATTTCAGCTTCACAATTTCTCCCTGCTTCATCCCCCAAACTGCACAAAAAGTGCAGCTGATATTTATGGACATAAAACAGAGAGCTACAACTCACATTTGTGGGGCCACCGAGCTTGTAAATCTTCAGCGTCTCCTCAGAGAATAAATTAGAAGAGAGGAGGATTTTTTTTTTTTTTTTTTTTTTTTTTTTTTTTTTTAGGGCTACGGGTACATTTCCTGGTACAGAACGTCCTGAAATGTACTCAAATATTGACTAAACTGTCCTCAAACACCAGAATAACACACAGGAGCCGAGCAGCCGTGCCCCTGTAATAGTCTGAAGCACATTATCTTGAATAAATTATGCCCAAGATTAGATTAGATTACATTAGTGAAACTGTAATGATTCCCCATGAGGAGGCTGGGTCATCGGAGCAGCAGGAAACCGGCAGAAGGAAAAACAGTCAGACCTCGTGATGGTTTGTTTCCACAGTTTTAAAGACCGCCACTGAGGATACAGGTGAGTGTGGGAGTCACCTTGGTCTGGAATTTCTTCTTCCTGTCTGGCAGTAGGTAGATCTTCACATAGGGGTCAGAGAAGCCGTTGGCATCCTTCGCTGGCAGGTCCAGAGCTTTCAGGATCTTCACCACCAACTGCTCGGTACTGAAACACAGCAAACAAACAGCAAACTCCATTACACACTTTCACATGCTCATAAAAAAGTCATGCAAGGCAAGGGTCGCACAGTTTTTACACACAATACTCACACACAGACGGCATCAACCCACACACACACACACACACACACACACACACCTGTGCAGGATTTATACACTCATAATGGCGTGGGAGGTTCTATGTCTCTGAAGGAATAGCCAAAATAGCGTGTGTGTGTGTGTGTGTGTGTGTGTGTGTGTGTGTGTGTGAGTGTGTGTGAGTGTCCTCCCTGCAGCTGTATCATGGTTGCACATTCAGCGATGTTGAATGTAAGCACAGTAAGCACAGATGTACAGCCAGCAAGAGAGAGAGAGAGAGAGAGAGAGAGAGAGAGGGAGTCTGGCCAAAGCTGAGCTCATGAATAATCCTTAACACTTTATTTTACACTCACTTTGGGCCACATACACAGAGTTATTAACGAACCCACTGGGCTGAAGTTGGCCTTTAACTAAACCTTCAACTATCAGTACCATGAACGTGTGAACATATTTGTTTGATTGCTTGATTCTGGCTGTATAACTCAGCGGTTCTGGGACCCTTCAAGGGGTCTTGATGTGGTGAATGTACAGGGTCACCATAATTAAACGGGTTAGAGAAAGAAAAAAAAAACGCTGCATAAAATTATGTTAATTTTTGAGATATTCTTTTAATCTTTGAATATTTTCTTATTAAATATTACAAAGTTTTACTTCTTAAATTATTCAAATGAAATAATCTGCAACCTGCTATAAAGGGAACCACCGGTAGACTTTATATAACGGGTTCAGACTCGCAGTAAGTAAAGTGCAAATAATCCATGTTTTATTTTCTTCTTATCTTTATTTATTTAAAGGCTGAATGTGTAATCCAGCTCTGAGCAAAGATTTAATACCAAACACCAAAATTTAAAATACAAGTTGATAAAAAGGCGTTTTAAAGGTCCAGTGTGTCAGATATAGCGGGCTCTATTTACAGAAGATGGCAGAACTGGAATATAATATTCATAACTATGTTTTCATTAGTGTATGATCACCAGAAAATAACAAATGTTTTGTTTTTGTTACCTTCGAATGAGTTTTTTATATGTACAAAGAGAGCGGGTCCTCTTTCATGGAGTCTGCCATGTTTCTATGGTAGCCCAGACACTAGCTATAGTTACATGTACACCATTAGATGTCACTAAATCTTCCACACTGGCCCTTTAAATACCGGGACGATCACTAAATCATTTATTCCCATTAGCAATTAGTCTGCTTATTATGATTTTATCCTTAACGTGTACGTAAATAATGAAAAATGACCCTCACGTGTCCTTGAGTCTAAGGTGAAAGTCTTGTGTTGTCTTTCTGACACACCGAAACCCCAATATAATCAGATTACTTTATAATATATATAAAACAGAGAAAAGCAGCACATTTTTGCTTAATAATCTGCATCACATTTAGGTTTCACTGACAAAAATAAAACACTAAAATTACAAAAATATCACATCATATCCTTGTGCTGTATTTTCTGGGATATTTTTTTGGCATAAATGTGTTTAAATATGGTAAATAAAGGTAAAAACGCACACACATATGCAGGCATAAACACACACGTGAGCACACATAACACGCGTCTTTACATTCAGATGCTCCATCCAGAGTCATGGCTGCGACTCACGCGCCGTTTATTATGTATTTAATTACCAGATGAAGATGAAGACGGCTCGGAGGCCTTTAATCAGACCTCGTTAGACTCTGTCTCCCCGTGTTAAGCAGTGTGTCAGCACTTCATTAGCTGCTTCGGGAGAGCAGCGTGAACTTTGGGACCAAGGAAGGATAAAGAGGACAAACAGCCAACAGTGACCCCGGCACATGACGTGGCATACGATCACAAACGAGATACGCTTGTTGACAATGCAACCGTGGCCAATCCGGACACGTGTTTACCTCTGAATCACATCTAATTAAGGCAATCGGATAAACATGCCCACTTTGCAATCACATCAAATCAGGCAGATGATATACGGGGCAAATCGCTGGAGGAAATTATATTTCCAGCTCAGCCTGATAAATATTTTAATGAGGAAAACCCTGACCAATTCAAATATGTATCTAATGATCTTTAATCCAGTGTGATTTTGAGACTCTGCAGTCACCATGATTAGTCAGTGAGCTTCACAGCAATGCTCAGATGTACAATAATTGGAAACGGCAGGAAGCTTGTATACAAAAAAAAAACCTACCCCTCTCTGATCATCATGGATTTTCCTGCATTTCTTGTTTGTTACAAAGACACGGCTGCAGGTTTTCTCTCCTGCGCTCACGTGTCTTATTACAGAACGAAGACGTGAGCTTGAACCAAAACCAAGGTTTTTACACAATCCATGGGGCAGGCTGCAGAGAATGTACCTATTACTGCTCGAGCGGAGCGGAGAGAGAGAGAGGGAAATTCACGGCCCTATTCCTGGCAGACAATGCCCGAAAGCTAGCTGTTATTCCCACAGTGGAAATGTGTCAGCTTTTAATGGGATTGTCAATAGAAATGCCTTTCCCAGAGGATCTGAGGAAGATTGACATTGTTGTTCTGACTGTTACACTCCAAACAGCGAGGTCTCACACATTAACATACCAATCTTACCACAGTTCCACTGCTTACACACACGCCTCTGCATGTATCTACACACACACTCGCAAGCTACATCTCTAACCTTTCTTCTTTGTTCCTCAGTCACTCTCTCTCTGTTAATTAACTAATTAACCCGTTAATGCCTCTCTGTCTTACGTAAAGCACTTTGTTGTTAAAAGGTGCTGTGCGAATAAACTTGCCTTGCCTTGTTTTTCCTACACTTCACGCTAAAACAATTTCCCACCAGTGTAATGACAGGCAACTACAGCGCGACGTAAATAATCTTGTGACTTTATGAATGGGGGAAAGGGACACATGAATAGTTTTCATCATTAACCTCCCCCTCCATCCAATTCCCTTGCTAATTCTGTAACTCGGGCTATAACACAGTCTGGTGTTATTATGTGTTGACAGGGGCTGCTGTTTAAAGTGGCTCACCATATATAATTCATGACTCAAACTGCCTCCCTCTCGCTCCCTTTCTTTTCTGACCATCAGCACTTTCGCCCGTTGTAATGTTTCTACATGTCGGGGCAAGGACTGAAATGGAGGGACTGCCAGCTGAGCCGCAGACAGACCGAACCAAGCCAGCTGCACACACACACACTTCCCCACAACCCACAACCACCTTGACTTACAGTACACACACATATCCATATTGCATCCCAATTACGCGTTTAGTTCTCCAGCAGAGAATATTCAACAGAGAATTGTCTAAGGGGCAAAATGAAAGTAACTACAGCAATCTGTGCCGCGCAGTAGATAAAAGACATTGATGCTGCTTTGTCACTTGCATTTAATGGCACCACTTCTTGTTTTTAGACATTAATATTTCAGTATGATTATCGTAAACAAACGAGACCACAGTCGAGACAGCAGCTACTAGCTCCACACTTTTCATGCTAGCGATGTGTTTGCTGGGGTTTTTTTCTACGTCCACGTCTCCAATGAAACCTAATGCTCAATGCCTCGAACTCAATTTTCTACTTGAGTTGGAGGTTTTTGTTTTTGTGTCTGCCGAAGAGGATAAACACACTGAAAGATATTTTTCTCAAGGAGCACCACCTCTCTGTTCTGTGGCATGAGGAAATTCAGCAAAGCCAGTGTCTCTTTGCAGCCCTCCGACTTAAGTGTTTTAAGAAAAGTGGTGCAAAAATAGACGCATCAATATTCAGCGGAGACAAGTTAAAAACAAGTTCCACTCAGTGTCGGATTCATCAAACAACGCTCGGGTCTCATTTTTAAGGTTTAAATTCAGTCAACAAACAATCAGACTGTGCGCCGCTAACACAGCTAGCTGCATGGCTGTATGCATGTCAATATCAGTCGGTCAATCTCAAAAACTATTCATGGATTGTTGTAAAATTTGGTATTTTCAGTTGGACTTTTTTCAGGTGATTATAAACTATTATACAACAGTTAGTTTCAACCAAGTAATTTGATTGGACAAGAGTCGTCCCATGAGTGCTGATATAGAGAATAACAGCACAGAGACTGAAAAGCACAGAGAATATGATTAGCTGATAATAAACGTGATCAGCCACCGTCAGTAATCAATACACAACCATTAATCAAACTAATGACTAACAGCAATCAGCGTCAGGCATCATTCTCAACAGTAACCTAGTGTTTACCTGGTGGTGACAAAAGTTAAAAAATAAGCATAATAAACTAAAGCTCCATCAAACTCCCTTTAAGAAATATGATATTTGTTCCTTACGTGTCCGTAAAAAGACGTCACTCTAGAAACACGAGATAAAGGACGACATATGTCGACAGCCTGCTTGACAATTCGGCATCAATATAATCCATAAAGATAAACAGTGTTTCTGTACAAGCTTTACATTTTGAATTTTGTTGCCTCAACAACTCAAGAACAGAAGAACTCGCCGCCAGGGTTATTTTAGTGAGAGATGACTGCAGGAACGAGGCAAAATGTATTAAAAATAAGATTTCTCACTAAAATAAGAGCTGGTTGGTGGATCAGATACACGCCAAATTAAACACTGACTCAAAACATTGTAAATTCACCGTCTGTCGTGATTTAGCAGATTTTTCAGCTGTTACCAAAGTAACTACCCGGTTTCCTGCTTCCTGTTTGGTGCTGAAGCGAGCGCACCTACTTTCTAATAATATTAAACAGCTTTAATAAAAACATAGTTATGAAAATTACATTCCATTTCTGCCACTTTCTGTTAACAGAGCCCTCTAAACCTGATCCACTGGACCTTTAAGTCAGTTAAAGTCAATGACATTTCTCCACCTGGCTTTGAGGTCACCAAGCAATGACAGCTATATGATGTCCCATATAATGCTCTCTGGCTTGTGGCAACACAAATCTTAAAAATTTGAGTGAAACATCCGGCTCCACGTGAAAATGAAGAACCATAGAAAAGCAGGAGGCGAGCAGCAAGTCAACAGAGCTCCACACAGACGCTTGTGCAGCATCTTTAGGCTAACCTCGTCTAACTGCATCATATTTATATCTTTAAATTATCGTGGAAATGACCTTTTAATATTAAAATTCGACACTTTTTACACAAGAGGACACTGGCATGAGCAAATGGGTGGTTTCGGTGTGAACTAGCTGACTTACTTGAAGGCGTAGCGCAGGAGGAAGCTGATCTTGCCGCAGTTGTCGCCCTGTTTGCCTTCGCCCTGGTCGCCTTTGGGTCTGTAGAGCTCTGGTTTGATCTGCCCGATGCTGGTTACCTGCTCCTTCTCCTCGGCATGGAAATCAGGACTGGAGAGCTGGTGAGTCATGGGCTTGGGCCTGAATGGACACATGAGAGCTCAGAGGGTGAATATTAAGTAAAGAGCACTGCACACACACACACACACACACACACACACACACACACAAGAACACACCGAAAAAGAAATGCTACGCTCCAGTGTGATTCAGCAGCTTAATCAGAGATGCAGCGGTGCTAAATGGAGTTTAGCCACTCTTTTTATTTGCAAAAGAGTTTACACACCTTTTTTACACATGCATGCATCATAGTGAGTGTTATCAAATCAAGGGGAGTTGTGTGATGATGGTGCCTCTGGAGTGCAAACCACAAAAAAACACATTAATATCTGTTACAGACATCGAAATGTTCTGCGTGGGTCTTTTCTGTTTTTGTAGCTGTGCTTTGGGCGACTAAAGAGATTAAAAACAAGGTCCAATATGATTTGATTTCACAGGCCTTAAAAGCTTTTATTAAAGGTGAGAAAGATTAAAGCAACATGGTGTTCACTTCGGTCATCACAAAAACATTTTTTAGCAGACAGTACTTGATTTCTTCGTGTTTTTTTCATTCAGTTTTCACGAGCTGGCGGTTAACAACCACTACACTAAACACTAAAACACCCAGAACACTCACACACACATTTTAAACCCACATACATGTCGAGTGCAGCCACACACTCGTCGTACTGACCGTGCGGTGACCTGCTGTTGGGAATGAGCATTTGGCAGGTCTTTATGGGGTTGGGCTCCGACCTCTGAGTTAGGGACATCTGGAGACGTCTGGCTCAGCTTCAGAGTTCCTAACAGAGCGAGAAAATGGACAAAACAATCCTTGATGACTCACATGTCCCCTTTTTTTTTATTTGTGCGATTGTGGCCTTGGTTTTTACCGTGGGTGTGTTGGCATCGTCGATCAATTGATTGTATTACATTTGATTTAACAGTGTTGTAACCCTCACCCTACCGACTGGAGTGCCTGCAGAACCAGAGGTTTACTTTTTGTCAGATCTCACAGGTGTTTTATCCTATCATTCATTTTGCATGACTTTGGCAATCAATGTGTTTCTAATCACAATGTACTAGGGCCCTCCTGATACCCTCATGCGCCTCTTGGACTTCATAAAGTGCCCTCTAGGGTGACTTTCTAGTGGGCAAAGCGTGATAAAGTGCCCTCTAGGGTGACTTTCTAGTGGACAAGGCGTGATAAAGTGCCCTCTAGGGTGACTTTCTAGTGGACAAGGCGTGATAAAGTGCCCTCTAGGGTGACTTTCTAGTGGACAAAGCGTGATAAAGTGCCCTCTAGGGTGACCTTCCAGTGGACAAAGGGTGATAAAGTGCCCTCTAGGGTGACTTTCTAGTGGACAAAGCGTGATAAAGTGCCCTGCCAGTGGACAAGACGTGATAAAGTGCCCTCCAGGGTGACCTTCCAGTGGACAAAGCATGATAACGGGCCCTCTTGGGTGACCTTCCTTTGAGTAAGGCATGATAAAGTGTCCTGTTTGTGCCCCACTGCATACAGCTGGTGCCCTTTTAATTTTTTTTTTTGCCCCTGGTCAGACAGACTCAGTCTGCCACTGATGAATGCTGTATTCAGATTTACTATGCTGACTTGTTTCTTACAGTGGTTTATTCTCGGGGTCCCCCGGGGACCACGGTCGTTACTCATTGTATGTTGGGAGCTGCTGGGAGGATGAAGGTTAACAGCAGAGACAAGTGAAAGAATGAGCAGACATATTTACATTAGCAGAACATGAGCCAACATGAAAGGCGTCACACAGCACAGAGATATGAAAGGATGCTTCCAACTGCAATAAAGGCAGCCAGCAAACATTTGACTCTGAGTAACGATAAACAACCTGCACCGCCGTTGACAGCCAGCACAAACACAACACCGGAATAATAAAAAAACCATCGCTGTTAGCTAAACTGTTTCATCAAATCAGCTCCTTAATATTTCTTTGACATCACATTATATCTTATTGTGAAAATTGCTGATTATCTGGGTTCCTATCGAGCTTAACTGGCTGATTCACAGCCACTTCACTATCACATCCTCTCCCGGAATGATGACTTCAAGCTGCGTTAATCAATATGTGTATTTGTGTTAAGGCTGAAACTAACAATTATCTTGATTTAATTGTTTGGAAAACAGAGAAAAATGCCAGAGAAGGCAAAAATCTAGAGCTCAAGGTGACTTAAATGGTATTAAATGTCTTATTAAAGCCCCAAAATATGAAATGTACTATAATAAAACAAGGATTCTTCCATTTGAGAAGCTTTTTTCCCTTGAAAAACGACTTAAAACGACACATTTATTGACAGAATAGTTGCAGAAACGAATGGTTGCAGCTCTAATTTATGTATTTTTTTGTACTTGAAGATTAAACGACTATGTGCAATGTGAAAGGGTTTGCTCGCAATAACAAACCCACACAGAATTATGAGCCAGCTCGGCAGCTCTAGCGAGCTTTTTGAGCTCATTGTTGTTGGGTTTTTTTTGTTTCATGGTACATTTACTGTTCGGTTCAGTTTCACTGCTCACATCAGCCGACGTATTCGGTGGTGTCAGGCAGCTGGTGAAGCTAGCTGGTGAAGAAAGTCGATCATTTAGCAGCTAAAGAGCGAGATGTTCCCCGGGGACCAAAAGAACGCTAAAAGAGGAAGTTAACGGAGGAGCTACGATGGAGTGAGTGCGAGCTAACGCGTTAGCCATAGCGACCTTAAACAGTGATGCCTCTGCACAGTGTGCTGCTGAATTAAACTAATTAATCTGTCCAGTGTGTAAGATTTAGGAGAATCTATTGGCAGGGATGGAATATAATATTCATTAGTGTGTTTTCATTAGTGTGTAATCACCTGAATATAAGAATCGGCAGGGGGGCGGCAGTAGCTCAGTCCATAGAGACTTGGCTTGGGAACTGGAGGGTGGCCGGTTCAAGTCCAGCATGGACCAAAAATATGGAAGGTGGACTGGTAGCTGGAGAGGTGCTAGTTCACCTCCTGGGCACTGCTGAGGTGCCCTTGAGCAAGGCACCGAACCCCCCAACTGCTCACAGGGCGCTTCTCAAGGGGGCTGCCCATCACTCCACTATCTCTCTCCACATTGCATGTGTGCATGTCTATGAGCTATGATCTATAAACTGAGTGAAAAAAGAATTTCCCTGTCAAGGGATTAATAAAGTATCTCTTCTTCTTCTTCGAATCGTGGGGTTAAAATGAGCCCTTTATATCTACAGTGAGAGCGGGTCCTCTTCTACGGAGTCCGCCATGTTGAACCGCCATTTTTCTACAGTAGCCCAGATCAGACAAACCAAACACTGATCTAGATATGGCCTCCTGCTTGAGGGTGAGGCGTTGGGAGAGTATTCAGTTGGTTCACTTCACTGCTAGGTGCCACTAAATCCTACACACTGGACCTTTAATGTTTAATGCAGCTGTAACTTTCTAAAGTTTACTCCCGTGTGATATGAGACTGGACCAGAAAGATGAAAAAGTAATATTCCTTGAATGTAGCACGACTGGAAGAAAACCCATTATATGTGCAATAATGGTCAGCATTCATCACATTGTTTCAGCGCAGATAAATTATTTTTACTGTATGTAGGTAAATGTATTAAATTCAGTGTGTGAGTATATTAAAATGAGAAGTTATTGACCGAGGTATTACATTACTCAGACTGGGACTAAGAGCTCGCTCCTTCTCTCACCAGCATTGTTGGGGTAGGAGTCCATGTCCAGGTAGGAGTGCTCCTGGGTCTCATGTGGCCCCCCAACCACACCTCCGACCTCCCCCCTCTCCAGCCCCACCAGGTCAGAGAAATGAGGGTGGTGCTGGCCCTGCTGGCCCAGAGAGGGGTAGAGCGAGGACGAGGACTGGCCCTCCTTCCTCTGCAGCAGCGGGGGTAAAAGCGACGACCCGCCGGTGCCTCCGAGGCTTCCGACGCCGGCGCTTCCGGGCAGCAGACCCGACGTCAGGCTCAGGCCTCCGCCTTCCTTGTCCCGCCATGGCAGCCAGCAGAGCTTCCAGGAGACAAAGAGGGAGACGGAGAGGAGGACGATGCCACAGAATGTCACGATCACCGACAGCAGACTGACAGAGATCTCTACGGGGAAGCAAAAGAAGACAAAGAAGAAGGTAAAGAGATGAAAAGCAGAAGATTCAACAGTTTAAAATAAAAGCACTCACACTGATGTCTCTATGCAATGTCATCCAGCATTTTCTCATGGTTATTAGCTTTTTAATCTGTGAGGGACTCAAGGACTGTGTCTGAGGGGGTGGGTGGGGGGGTGGAGGATGTGGGTGTCGGGTGGGGAGGGTGGAGTATGACTCATCCGAATGAAAAAGTGTACAGAATAAAAGAAAAAGAGCAGTTTCAGCAGCAGACTGCCGGACAGCTCCAGCAAACAGCCTCCGTCAACGAGAGCGGAGACGGAAGAGAGTCGACATCGCGGAGGGGGGGAACTTTTGTAGTTCTGTTTGGAAGTGCACGACTGCACGTGTCGGAGCCTATGATACGTAAATTCATGATGAATTCATAAATGTGTAAACATCCTATAAATATAGCATGAATATTTATAAATAAATAGACTAAATATACAATGAATATTTATAATTATCCTGAGCCATTTGAAGTCTCTTTATAAATAGCATGTTTTGGGTCTGATGACTGGCTTGACAAAAGGACCAATCAGAGCCCAAAAATGAACTATAGGCCCAGAGCTCTGAACATGAATATTCATGAGCTGTAAGTAGACCAAGACGGCTCATTACGATACAGCGTGCAGAGTTTGCTTTCCCACCTTGGAAATCTTTTGCCCCTCGCCATCTTGGGCTCCGTCCAGACCAGGAGGGCCACCAATTAATGAACGCGAGCAGGGCCAATCAACAGCACCGTCTTTCCTGAACACACCCACCAGATCCACACACGCAGGCCTTCCTTTTCTTTAACCCCCTTTTTTCCTTCAATTGACTTCGATTCAGCGTGTCTTTATGTGCATGACAAAGACATAAACAGTGTTAAATCGCACAATGGAGAATGAAATTTTATCTGGAACAGCCCGACAACGACGAGACTAAGAGCAAAATGAGTGAAAACAAGACAACAGCAGCCAATCCTCCAGCCCTGGGGTACATCTTCTGGAATTCAGTTCGCCTTCTGTCTCCACCCGCCCTCCCTTTCGTTCCCTTTTGCTTTCTCCTCTATATAATCCCCTCAAACACCCCTCATTCCTCGCTGTCATTTCTTTTCCCATGCTGTCTGCCTTTGCACGCTTTGACTTTATTCCTCTCCTCAGCAACTGTCTCTTTGTTCGTCACCCCTACCTTCTCTCTCTCTCTCTCTCTCTCTCTCTCTCTCTCTCTCTCTCTCTCTCTCTCCGCCCTCCCCTTCCCTGCCTCTCCTTCTTCGCTCTCCTCTCTTTGGTGAATTATTCATCAGTCTGTGTATGTCATTAATCAGCACTTGTTCAAAAGATATGATTGGGGGGCTGCGAAGGTGGAGGATGGGCGAGGAGGGAGGGGGGGGACATCGATCTGTCTCAGCGGAGAACACGACGGGGTTGGGAAGTGAGGAACTAGGGATGGGAGAGGGAGAGAAAAGAAGGAGAGGAGACTGAGGCGAGAGAGAACATGACGATGGAAATCAGGAGACGGGAGGAGGGTAGAGTGATGGAGCAGGGGAGGAAAGGAAAAGAGGGCAAAGGAAGGTAGGACAAGGTGGAAAACATCCAGAAAGAAAAGACAGTAGTGATGAAGGGGAGAGGGAAAACGATCCAAACCACAGGATGGCCGGCGGGGTTGGGATAGACGAGGAGTGGATCGAAAACAGATTGGTGCACATGTTGAAACAGACATATAAGCTGACTGGGTTTATTCCCCCTTTTCATTTCCTCGGAGGACGAAGGGAGGAGGGTTGATAGAGTCGATGCAACTACCACGCTGTGTGTGAAAGAGTAGAAACCAAAGAAGCAACAGTATAGAGAGAGAAAGAGCCCGTACAGGATACAGAGAGATGGAGGAAAACAAGCTGACAATGATTTAGAGCAGAGCCTAAAGAGGGGAGGGGTTTAAGGATGAGAAAGGTTAATGTATTGATCTGGAGGGGGAAAAACAAAGCGAGGAGGCAGAGGAGTAGGTTGTGTGTGGTTGGCAGATCAGGGTGCACTGATAAGACACGGCTGTGATCAAACGTGTGAGGGGACTGTCGGGGGCCAAACCACTCTCCTCCATTTGTCTCTCTTTAGGGCAGTCGCTGTCTCTTCCCAAGGGCTGATCCTGCCAAAGATCCATCGCTAATCCACAAAACATAAAAAGCATGTCAGCGGGCAGGTGGGTGGGTGGGTGGGTAGGAGGCCTCTGAAGTGTAACCGTGAAGCGGGACTGAGACTGCTTGTCAATCAGCGACTGATGCAAACCCGCTGGGACTCGTACATTGCTCCACATCAAACACATCTCCGCTGCTTACACAAGCCGATTCGCTGACAGCTTTCGGCGGTCGCGCGGTCCTCCGAGGGCCTCTGAGACTTTCCTCAGCAAACACCGAAAAATCACAGCTGGTAAGCGGGGCGGGGGCCAACGCCTAAAACCACGGCGTGACATTTCTTCGCAGAGCCATCCAAAATCTCCAGAGGCAACACGCGGCCAATCCAGGCTAATCTACACTGAGCCACAGATATCCACGGTAATCTGCATAACAGCGCATTCCACTTCCAAATGCTTCCATGAGAGCCCACACACACAGTACCCCGCACACACAATACACTCCACGGTGCCGCATGATGCATCCACTCAGTTTGGTAAAAAAAAACAAAAAAAAAACATATATATTTGTAATCCTGCTCTGAGGTAACAATTGCAGAATTCTAATGAGACTCATAAAAGAAATGGGATGGACTTCAATCTTAGAGATGAATATTTCATGGTTTGTTGTCCTGAGTGCACCTCTAACTAAAAACATGAGCACTCCTCTTAACATCTGTCTTATCATACCTTTAAGTCTGACGTGTCATGTTGCTGTACAAGGCAACATTTCGAGTAAATACCACAAAACACAACACGTATAAACACATATTTTAGGCATCAGATGTCTATATTTTTTTGTTCTTGTCACATTGTAAACACCTGATTCACACCATGATGGGAAACTATGGGATCAATGATTTTTATGATCGGACGATCGGTTCCTTAAAGCAATTCCTAAAATCTTTTCAGTATCAAAGACTCGCCTCCTGCAGGATTTAAATGTGCCTGTTAACTACGTAGTTTTCTTGTTCACAGACTACTGCAGCTGTGGTCTACTTAGATACATTAAATTGAAAATCTAAGCCAACTGCAGATCGTACGGACAGATGGAGTGGTTCATTCTGCAGGAGACGTTGCCTAAAATCATGGGGGTACATCTGAACTGACTGTAAATCAAGCTGACCACAGGCTCTGATCTGTGTGAAGGAGTAAACTACCAACGTGTACAAGACAAGAGCGTCAGTCTTTGAGACTAGAGGGTACCTTTTCTGGGTGAAGTATTGCTTTAAGGCAGTGTGGGGCAAATTTCACTGTGAGTTTTCAGCCATGCTAGTGGCGTAGCTCCAGGAAAGGCAATGTTGCTGGCTGTTAGAGAGAGTGTTTTCTGCAGACATTAATGCTCCTCTCAGGATGAACTGTAAACTCTCTGATGACTTTTCAGCTAGCGTCAAAATCCCGAATCTGTTTGGTCTTTTGGTTTGTGACAAAACTGACACGCTATTGACGATCCCATCAGCCTCAGCTGTACGTTGTGTTTGCAGCAGTGTGCTAATTAAACACCCTGCTAATTAGCATGCTAACGCACAAATCTCAGATGGTGAATATGTCACCTGCTTAACATCAGCATGTCAGCATTGTCCCTGTAAGCACATCAGCATGCTGACGCTAGTCCCTCAGAGTACGGCCTGCAGCGTGGCTGCAGATGCTTATGTCTTATAACTTATTCATCCCAGCTACAGATGACATGGGAGAGGACCTCTATAGGTCACCAGTTCATCACAGGGCTGACACATATTAGAGATAAACAATGATTCACGCTCACATTCACACCTATGGGCGATTTAGAGTCACCAATTAACTTATTAACCTGCATGTCTTTTTTTTCCTGACCTGCGCAGACATGGGGAAAACATGCAAAGGCCCCAGCAGGGTGGCAGGTTCAAACCCAGAATGTTCTTTCTGTGACAGTGCTAATAAACACTGCTCCACCATGCCGCTGTGTAAACTCTTAAACGGCTTATAAATGAGCTGACAAGTTTCCTTCATACTTCATAGAAAAGTCACTGTCAGAATGATTTATGTGTGTCAGTTACCTGCGTCCAGGGGTCTGTAACCACCTCTCAGCAGGTAGGTGAACTCCTGGCAGCGTTCACTCTGGCTGTAACCTCTCGGAGAGTTGAAGCAGAGCTCCTCCACCAACACCAGCGCCTTCTTACACAGGTCTTCATCCCAGTCCCCCGACATCCTCCAATCCGCATCGCACTCTCACCAGCAGTCAGCCAATGACAGCGCAGCCCTCGCCGCCCTCACCTATCGGACGGCGCTCGGGTAAGTAGAGTAGTGTTGACCCGTCCACCTTTTACAAGGTGTGAACCGGGGGAAGGAGGAGGTGGCGGCGGCGGCGGCGGCGGCAATAAAGGAGGAACACGAGGGGCTCTGCAGGGTGTCTTGGTCTGGATCACAGAGACCAGACTGACGTGCCCATGTATGACTGAGCGACACCCACCCCTCTCACTTTACCTGGAAGAGATAAAGGGGGAGAAAACTGGCAACGTGAGCGTAAGGACATAAAAGTGTACAAATCAAGTTTTTGGCAGATTGGTCACCTTAACCATTAAGTAAGAACACTGATGCCAAAACCATCAGTGTGTCCCTGATAGATCATTGGCTCCAGCGCTACATAATATCGCTTTAGTGTACACTATGAAGAGTGATAGTAGGCAACTGGCATCAGCTAAGAATTGAGAAACGTTGATCTTGCAGCCGAATGCTAAAGATTTGTGTTGAGATTAGCAAAATTTACCTTAAAGGTTCATCCGCGTTATGAAAAAACACACCTGTCTAGCTTTTAGCCACACTGGTGAGCTTTCTGCTGCTAACACAAACCACAGACCTTGATGTTGTTAATTTACATTTTTTTATGTTTGGCAAAAAATACTTCCAGCTAAAAATAACAGTTGACAACAAGGTCTGTGGATTATCCTCATTTCCCGGGCTCTAATTTCTTGCAGGGCACTTTGCTGTTGCATTTTTAAAAACATCACATTTTCAATGCTTTGAGGCCTACAAATGAATTTCCATTTACCTCCATTGTAATGGAGGGCTGGCACACCTACACCAATTAGTTAATGAGACTTAACTTACCCCTTGAGGTACGAATAAAGTATCTAAATTTGAATTAAATTGAATTTAAAAAAAAGCAGCTAAAAGACGCGCACAGCAGAGTTGTGCAGAATTCGGTTTTGTCCTTTCTCATTACATTTCATTTAATTCCATGTACATATCATAAGTATCACTTTAGACTATAACCCAGTTTTGAATTACAAAGTAGTACCTTTTTACATTTGCCTCCCACTTTGGAAAGTGAAGGAGGTAAATGTACCTTTTCACAGCTTTTCCTAAAACAGACCGTGCAGGTAATATTTTACCTTCATGTACAAACGGACACACCGGATAGGATTATATTCCTGCCTAGAATAATGGCAGACGCTTCAGTCACTCGTCAGGGTGCCTATTTAATTGCAAGGAGCCCTGTCAATGATCTCCTGGGGACGCAGTGATTATTTTGGTGTCTAAAACTAACCGATGGGTCAGTCATCCTGAAACTTCATGTAATATTTCAAAGCAAAACACTCCTTTCTGCAATTACAGAGTAATTTAGATAATTACGAGCTCTCTTGCTTTCAGTTCCCTAAAACACAAAATATGTTGGAAGGAACTACAAACATTGTGAGAATGACGGAGACTGAGCACTGCTTTCTCTTTTATTTGTAATGATAGGTTATGTTACAGCGGCTACCTCGTTTTTCAGCTCCACATTTTGCTACATGGATCCATTGTGCTACTGAAGCATTTCATTACATTTAATAACGTCATAAAGTTACAGTTTGTGTGCTTTACCTTTATTGAACTTGACTCTCGAGGTTCTGGGCCATGTTGAATTTGCAAGCCTGAGCGGAGACACTCTACATGTAAAAAAAAAAATCTTTCTTCACAAATAGATTTGGCTGAAGATTGCAGAGTTATGCCTGCAGTGCATGCATAACCTTTAGCTTGTTATTTCCCTAATGCTTCCAAGACCGGAAAAACAGCAGCCTGCAGACAAGTGGCTTTTTGTCTTTGCTGTAAGTTGGGAAGAGAGCTGAACTTTTTTAGTCATCTAGCTCCAACAGTAAACGCCGGGATGCATCTGTTTCCGTGGTCTCTCCAACACATCGGCGTGGATTGGACGTCGCTGACGGATTTGTAGAGAAGTTCTCCAACATCACCTGAAACACAATTAGAATCAAACAATCAATAAAGTGAAGAGGCGCCGACAAAATGACAAACCACACCGAGGTTTGGAGGACTACAAAATCTCCTAAAACATCAGCTGGAGGTATGATTCCACGTATGAAGTCTGACTGCCTCGTGTGCGTGCTCCTTGTCCTTTCATCCGAGAGAAACTAGACTTCCTTAACATACTTGTCTTTATTTTTTGAACTCATTCTGTCTCAATAAAAGCAGGTCAATGCCCAAACTCCAGTTTCTCACAGTCTGTGAGTCCGCAGGGACTCTGACTGAGAAGAATGTATGCAAAGTTGTGTCTATTAATACAGATCCATTTGCAAAAACCCCTGGTATTGAATAGGTCTTGCCAAAAACAAAAAAAGATCGTGTACAAGCCGCGGTGTGGTTGGAAAATAAATCACTGGCAAAACAATGTTCATGGTGAGAGGTCAGCTCACTTTTACACCGAGCTGTTTTGTCCTTGTGAAGCAGTGGACCTATTTCTCAAGCAAAGAGGCCTCGCTGGACAGGGGAAGGACTATTGATCATTTGATGTATGTTGTTCTGTAAAATGTCAGCGTCAGTCTTTGTGTATTGAGTGGCACCTCCCTAGCAAAGTGCTCCTTTTGTGTCCATCTGTCTTCCACCCATCAATCAATCACCGCATTAGGCAAAGACATGTTTCACTCCGAACAAGATCAGAAACAAGAAATGCTTCCACTCCCTTTCTAGTTTTCCCCATCTCCTCTTCAAGACAGAAACACATTTTTCCTCTCTTGTTCGCCCTTTGTCTCTGTCTCTTTTGAGAAGCTGATTGTCACATTAGGATAGTCTGTCAGTCCAAGGGAAACTCGGATAATGCAGAGTCTATTTATCTGTCCATCTCAGCTCGGCCTATAGTAGAAAGGAATCCGAAATTAGCGAATCAAAACGCCATCCAAACCCCAACATCCTACACCAGCCCTCCTCCATTTTGCCCCCCTCCCCTACCACTCTCTCCCATTAAGATAGTAAATCTGTCTGAGTGACTTTAAAACCCAGGATATCTCAATCTGAGGAATGGCTGTCTGGCACAAAACTGGCCCGCCTCAAATGCCAGTGAGAGCATCAGGAGGGAGGGAGGAGGCGAAGAAGAAATGGAAGAGACAGACGGAAAGAAAGAACGAACGATTGTGTGGCAAGAGACAGAAGAAGAGGGAGACGGATGGAGGGAGGGAGGGATAAAAGAGATGCTGACATTAAATTGGTGGCGAGACAGATAAAGAGGGGAGGGAAAAAAATGGAGCAGAGAAGGGCAGGAAAAAAAAACATAGGAAGCTGGCGGCGAGGGTGACACAGCAACAATGGTAATCAAGGGTTTGGGGATGCAATTTACTACAAGCTAAATATTTACAGAGACTGGTTATTCATAGATAAATATGCCTACAGAAACATGTTGACGAATCATAGCTCCACGGCCAGAAACGCACATTCCCACTGTAGTGTACAGAGCAACACTAAACCTCCCACAGACGCTCCATTGACTGCCTGGGATCAATACTCTCAGGGAACGAATACACCACAACACAGACCAGTCGACCAGTAAGGTCACGATTGTCCGATTGGGCAGTGGAGACGGGACGGCATGCAAGGTCACAATCTAATCGCGCTATGGAGGACGACAATCAGTACACGGAGGTTGTGTCCAATCACATATCAGGAAAAAAAAAAAGAAGGGAACGGGAGGAGGTCAATGCCCAATCATGGGAGAGGTTTGCCAATCAGATCATGAGTTAGATCTACGGGGTAAAAGCCCCAGAAAGAAGGGCCGGACTTCAACCCTGATTCAAGGAGGCTCCAAGTTCAACCAACCACAGTTGTCCTTGACCAAGATGCTGAGACACTGATCCCCTGGCTGGCCCCTCCTGGTAATCACTAAGGATAAGAGCATCAGCTAAATGCCTCATTTTTAATGGCTCAGTCCAGCCGTTACATCCTCAATCTAGCTTATAGGCGATGAAGCAGATGAGGCGTTTATGTTTGTATCCCCTGATAATGAAGGGATCATTCTCGTGTTTGCACAGAAAGGGCAGATTTGGAGACGCCTTCAGGTGCTGAGAAAACGGGAGAGCTGAGAAGAAAAAAAAAATCCAACAACTCCAATTCAAATTAGAGCGAGGAAGCACATAAAAAAAAAAAAAACAGCTCGACACAGTACTCCCATTTCCTACTGCTGGGGCACACACCAATAAATATTTATCTAATATTGAATGCACTCGCTCACTCTCTTTTTGAGTAGTTGTATTGGATTTCTTTTCTTTTTTTTTGGCTCAGCACTCCTCAACACAAGAATTCCAGCATTTTTCTCCGCTGCTTAGAAATTCCACCGAAAAAAAAACCAGCCACAAACAAACAAAAAAATCCTTCGAGCAGGCCGAATGTGAATATGATAAAACCCAGGAGGGAGCGGGGAGTTTTTCCAGTAACAAGGATCATGTTAGAAAGTGTGACTGAAATCTGAAATCTGAAATCTGGATGTGCAATCTGTCTCTGAGGGATGAATCACACACCTCAGCCGGGTTCGGGAATTACAGTGATAAGGCATTTGAAGCGCTGCTGTCTCGCAGCTGAATGAGGAGGAGCAGAAGATTTTTACCACGAACCTGTGATCTATCGCAACCCCATATCATCATTTGGCATTTTATTTTCCTCGTCAAAGCGTATATTTATCTTTGTACGGAACAAGATACGTCACAGTTTTAGCTTTTCCAGTACAGAAGCAGCTGGATCAATATTATTAGCTGTAGCGGTGGAAACAGTAGTAGTAGTAGTAGTATTACCTTGACGTTCTTCTTCTGAGTTTAATTTTAGACTTAAACAATCACTTTTCCTGAAATATCTCTTTCAGTCTCCTCCTCTCTCTTTAATAAGCTTGGACTAATATGAATGACTGTTTATCACTATTTTTATGGGGGAGAAACTTGAACACTTTCATAATTGCAAAATTGAATTGAGAACAGTCAGACCCTTTTTTGTGTGAGAACATAATGCCTCTGTAGACAAAAGAGAGTAATCCATTGGATATACCTAATGGGATGTTTCAGTCGGATCTCACTGAACCGGCTTTCAAGTCCTCCTATCCGCAGCCACGCTCCGTCTTTTGTTTTCATCTTTTTACCTGGAAGTCATCTTTAATTGAACCCCTCATCCCTGCCCCGAGAGCTTTTGTTGTTTCTTTGTTTTAAAGTCAAATTTAAGCCAGTTTCACACTTCCCATGTCTGCGCCTTCGTGGCATGAACAGTCTTGTCATTACCAGTCTGCTGTCCTCTACAGACTGATGACTTGGCCCTGTGACCTGCTGCTCTCCGCTCCACACTTTGATGCTGTCTGCTCTGCTGTACCCTGCTGGGCCCTATCGTGTTGTGTACCATCTCAAATCGATGTACTCGTGTAACCCTCAGATCATCCACCATTCGTTAGGACCATCCCTGATTCATAGAGGTCGTGACCTCTCGTCTCCACGGGCGCTGGCATACCCTCCTTTTTTTTTTTTTTTTGCATCACTTCCTTTTGAGGCCACAGCGATGTCTGCCCGAGACAATGCCATCATCGCCTCTCTCTGCTCGTTCGGCTGTGACGGATTGATGCACAGGGGTAAACAGATAGGGCTACTACAACACATCTTTTTGGTTACTCCAGTAGAGCAGTACTGTGTTTCGCCGGGACAGAGACGGCACCGTATGAGGCCAAGATTGAGCGTGGGGATATTAATGTCTATTGACTAGAGGTAATAGCTTTGCTGAGCCTCAGCCTCGAGGTTGTTCCAATTTAGCGTGTCCTATAATAGCTCCTGGACACCCTTTCAGCAAATAAATAACATGGAGGTGGGAGACTCTGCCTTAATATCTGCTGAAGACCATATATCTCTATAAACATGCAATCAAACACTCGTTCACATCCAGGCAGACACTGTCTCCTTTTAACTCTACCTATTTCTGTCCCACATTCACACATATCAAAGATTGCTGTTCAGTCTCTCACAGCTTTTTCAGCACCTTCAGGCCTGTTGAAGCTGCAAGTGTCTAAATTATCTATAACATGGGACAGGAAATAGAAAGCAAGCGGCCAGGGCCAGGAACCCTGGGATATCGGTGCTGCTCTTCCTGTCTCTTGCACACAGCCAGTGAAGCTGCAGAGCGGGACCTATTTACAGACAGGGAGTGTAATCACACACACACACACACACACACACACACACTCAGAGATAGAGAGAGAGAGAGAGAGAGAGAGGTAGAGAGACAACGGGCCGCCCTCACTTCATTTTTCACCTACTGCTATGTCAGAGTCGGTGAGTCAGTGTGTCTCAGTGGTTTTTTTTCCTGGTCATTTGCATAAATATGGTTCTCTGTGGTGGGAAGCCAAAGCCACTGTGCCTTTGATGGTAAGGGGGTGGGTGGGGGGGTTAGTGGGTGGGGTGTGGGTGGAGGGGAGGGGGGGGGAATTACGCACGTCTTACGCACGTCAACCTGTCTTCTGTGGGTTTTCTGCGTGCCCGTGCGCGCACCCCACCTCCCTCCCTCCCTCTCTCTGTCTGTCTGTTCGCCTTTAATAACGTTAGAATTTTAAAAAAAGTTAAATCATCCTCATCAGTGTGGATAGCTGCCATTGATACACTCGTGTGTTATCCGTGTGTGTGAGCCTGTATGCAGGAGCTGCCTCCACACAACATGCACATCCCACTATATATGTGCTCGAAACATAGAGGCAAGGATGCAAATATGGAAGAGCCGGGGCTGGTGCACAAATAATGTACATTAAATATTTATGGAAAACAGACACATGCTGCTAGATTTAGGGCACATTCAGCAGCAGAGCCCAGTTGCGGGATTTGCAGGATCAAAAGGAGATATGATGCGAATAACGCACACCTCGCTACAGATATCACAGAGCCCGACTACATGCTGCTCACAGGAGTAACAAAGGGAATGTCTTCCTACCTGAAACGTTGCAGAAACACACTGTCTCCTTTCTTCTCTGTCCAATTTCCGATTTACGAGCTTGCTCCGCTGTTTTTAGTCAGATGCGACGCTTGTAAAGGGGCATTCCGCCCTCTTTCGCGCTGTCCACCCCCTCCTCCTCCTCTCTTCTCTTCTCTCGTCTCTCCAAGACGCACCGAGCAAGAAGCCCCGCAACCGGGATGGCAGACTGAGAGGGAGAAATGAACAATATGATATCTCTTCCCTCCCCTCTTTTCCCTCCCGTTTCCTGTATTCTTCTCTTATATTTTCCCCCCTCCTTGTGTTTTTCCTCCTCTCTATTTCACTATCCCCTCCCTCTCACTCTCCCTCACTCCCTCTCTCTCTCTCTCTCTCTCTCTCTCTCTCTCTCACTGCTCGCTCCCTCTCCTTTTTTTTCCTCGCTGTGCTCTGAATACTAATACTGTCTCTCCTCTCACTGCCTGTACAAGCCCGGCCAGTGCTAAAGACATACTGATGTATGTGGGGCGTGTAGAGGTGGTGGTGGTGGTGTGTGTGTGTGTGTGTGTGTGTGTTAGTGGGAACCAGGGGGTGTGTGTGGATGGTGTGGAGGAGGGTGATGGTCACTCTCTGCCTGGAGGGTACATGGGTGGGTTCGGAGGGCACAGGATCTTGTTTGGTCTTATTAGAGCTGTGATTAGATAATAATACTCCTGCAGATGCCCCCTCGAGAGGTTGTGGTGGTGGTGGTGGTCGGTGGGGGGGGGGCACATAAAATGTTACTCCTTTTTTATGGTAGCATCCCCTGGATGAGAGGAGAAGGTGGAGGTGGGGGGGAGTGTGAGGAGGAAGTGTTGCTTAGATGTCAGGCGGTGGAGAGCAGAGATGGAATGGAGGGCCAATGTTGGTCGGCTCGGAGCCAAAGAAAAGGACACAGTCAGTTTGTATGTGTGCAGGCAGGTGTGTGTGGTGTGTGTGTGTGTGTGTGTGTGTGTGCGGCATGGAAAACTCAACAAGAAGAGCAGCTGAGGTATATGGAGGGCCATGATGTAGTTACAATAAGACACAGTGTTATTGGAGTCATGATTAGATTATGATATTCCTGCAGGCCTCATATCAGGAGAGAGGGGGCAAGTAAAAGATGTTTTTTTTTTTCTGTTTTATGGTAACATCAGCGACGGGATAATGAGGATCCTCCACAGTTGGACGGCATTAGGTTGAGACACTGCATCCAGAGTGCTTGTTCTTAAAGTGGTGTCCCGCAGGGCGCCCTTTGGGGTCCTTGAGTTATTCCCAGAGGGGAGCCGCCCAACAAACTGTAATTGAATTCTAATTAAATTTGTACATCAACAGCGAGAGAATGTAATACGGATGTAGTTTAGGCATCCAGATGTCCAGTTCTGTATCAAATCACATCCATCTCATCAAATCTATCAGATAAAATGATTAGGAGATGGTCTACGGCCTAACCAGGATGTTATCCACTGTGTTAATGTGTTGAAAACATGTGTGAACCCCTGCACCAGGGTTTTCTACTCTGCTTGCTGCTGAGACAGTGCCAACTTTAGCAGTTATGTAAGGCAAGTCATCCCTCTGCCCCTCAAGATGTTCATTGCTACGGGCTTGCTGCCATAATAAATTAACACGGCGAACAGTGTGTGCTTTTGATTCTTGTTTTTCAGCGTGATGTACGGCTGAGTTTGGAAAAGATCGCCAGTCATCGATGGCGTTCCTTCAATTTCTTCAACGCTTCCTGTCGCTGCAGATGTTTCTCCTTCAAACTGCCGCATGTCCCGTTGTTTAACTGCGTAGAAAGATTTGTCAGCGGCTGTGTGGTTAAGCAGGAAGCTTGTGCATTAATCATTTTTAGTCAAAAAGTAAGTCCTCCTACTGCGAGTTCTGTAGAGGCAGTGCACCTTCATATTTAAAGACAGCACACTGATGAATTAATCATTCTCCCAGACTGTGCCCAAACATCACCTAATGGGCCACACAGCACAGAGAACATCCAGGTCTTATTTTACCAAACTTCGGTGTGCGTGTTGGTTCAGATACAGACATTTTTAGAAAATAGCTCTGATCGAACTGTTATTTATTCATAAAAATGCTAATTACAGGCATCAAATGCGTTTGGCAAATGAGGGTGGAGGGGCACTTGAATTATCTCAGCTTAAGTGAATCCAAATTTGATCTTGTGCTTTTTATTATGATAATGGAGAGCAAAGATCAAGACAAAGATTTAGAAAAACGTTTGGAAATCACGTCTAAAAAAGGGTCGTTCAAGACTAATGTTCCTGCTGAGCATTTAGTCAAATCAAAGATTTTATCACGCTGACAAAATAATAAAATCTTGTCACTCGTTATATCTGACAATTACCAAACGGATAAAATATCTCCAGAGTGTCTTTGTCTAATTCATTTCTCTGACCACATAATAACGTATTCCTGGTCCCATTCCTAATCACTTGTCACACTGACATAAATAATAATATCTTGTCAGTCATCACATATTTGAGAAATTAAGCATGATTGGACTTATGTCCCGGAAATGATATTAAATAGAAAACATGTTCTATGCAGTTTAATGAATTAACACCCCATAATTATGTGTCATTGTCTTCATCATTGTCCTGGAAACAGTGATGGTGAAAGAAGGATGGAAGATGGAAAAATAGCCGTGTTTGGAACCCCGGAGCGGGCGATGATTGACTGATAAATGAGAGTAAACAGTGACCTCTGTTAACTGTCACAGCAGAGCACAGAGAGAGGCTGAGACACACAACAGAAGAGGACAGGGACGCATCGAGAGAGGAGGAGGAGAGGAGAGGAGAGGAGAGGAGAGGAGAGGAGAGGAGAGGAGAGGAGAGGAGAGGAGAGGAGTTAAACAAATGGGAGAAGAGAGAAGAGAGAACTAAAAGCTCGGCCGGTGGCAGCAGCTGCTGTCAGACCAGAGACCTTGTTTCCTCTGTAACAGGCGCTGGCATGACAATATCTCTTATATACTGGGCAGATTACACACTCCTGCAAGTGCACACGAAACAGAGAGAAACACTCTTGCTTTCACATATGCCAACTATAAAGCACATGCATCTAAACATCACACATGCGGACATATTAAAGAAGGCAGAGAGATGCTGCAGGGGAGGAGAGCCCACTGAGAGAGTTTAAGAATGACTAAGACCACGGGTGTCAACTTGATGAGGCAAGATGTGTCTGAGTCCAAATTTTAATGGGATGTTTTGAGGAATACCATCAAGAGCAAAGTGAGGATGCTACTCCCTGTAACGTGCATTTCATACCTGTCCATGAAGCTTATGGGTTCAGGAATAATATCACAGAGGGGGCTTTTGTATCCTTAAAACAGCGCAGCTCCCCAGGCTTGGTGGAGAGACTCTCGGGCTGCTACAACCTGCAAGGCGAGGGTCACTGAGCTAATCTGCTAGCATATCTACTGCTGGCTGTGCAGCTATTACACTGTTACTTAACTGACCACACTGACACGGAGTTTGACGATGTTGTTTTAGTGGATTGTATTTGAAAAAAATAATTACATTTATTGTCTATTAATAATTAAGTATCATCATGAGTATCATTAATAATTAATGAGACTGCTTTAGGCATTGTGAACAGAGCCGTTGTAAGTCTTTGGCTATAGGTGTTCCAAGAAATAAAGTCTGTGTTAATACAGAAACTGAGAAGTGACTTATTTTGAAGGGACCTTTAAACTCATCCTGTTTCCTTAAGCACACCTTATCCGCTCACTTCCTCTTTGACTCAAAACCCCCCATTTCTTTCGCTTCTCTCTCTTTCGTTCAAATACAGGAACCACAGGGGCTCTAATCTTGTGCAGCGATGAAGAGACAGCTCCCCCACTCAGAGTCTCAACTCCCTCCTGGTTCCCTCCCGTCTTACCGCCACCAGCTAACACTGTTCCATCTTTTAACTCCTACATCCATCTTCTCTCAACCCTTACCCACCATCCACCTGCCCCTCATCCCTTGACATTCATCCCTTCATCCCTCCACTGTAAAAAAAGGTTGCCAGAATTTTACGGTATAACCTTTTCTAATATTAGTACCATTGATTTCATGTTTAAGATTAGCGTTTTATTCCAGATTTTGAAATCCATGTAGATTTTATGATGAAAAACTGTAATATTACAGTAAAATGAAATCAATATGTAAATATTACAGTGTTTTTACTGTATTATTAACAGTATCTAATATAAAATACTACTTTTTTCTGTATAAATTCCCTTAAAATGGCCTACAATTAAAGGTTTTGAACAATGACTGTTTTACTGTATACAGTCATACTAATGGCATATTTCACGGTCTTTTACTGTCATGGTTTGGCAGTTTTTGACCGTAAAATCTACAGACATTTCGTTCACCACAATATGCAATAAACCTATTTAAATCTGTGTCCATATTGGCGTGGTCTTAGTTATTAACCAGGAGTTATGTTTGCATGTTTAGAACGGATAGAATTTTAGATTATAGAGCGAGGTTGGCTTGCTACTAGACACGTTTCTAGTTTGTTTCTCTCGTTTCTTGTCACAACCAGACAAAGGTGAATGATCAAGCTTACCAAATTTCCATTTCCATTGTCTGATACTGTAAATGTCAGAGCACTGATTTACCTGCAAGAAGCCACGGTCCATAGAAAAAACACAGCAGGAGGGAAGTCCTGGTCAGTTAGGCTTCTCTGCTGTGACTCATCTCAGGGTGACAGAGTGTTGAGAGGTATAGTCCACGGTGACAGTGATAGGTGTCTTCTAGTTTTCAAAATAAAAGGAGCCAAACAATGGGTTGACATCTCTGTATGTTCAGTTACAAAGACAGTGATTTAGTTGCACCGGGTGTTTTTTTGGATGTAGTTTCGAGTAGCAGCGAAGATAAAGATCCTCTGCAGCTCGAGCTGAAACCTGTTGTTATATTAAAGAACCTGGTTTCTGATTTTCTTTTGCAGCATCGGTGAGGTAAATAATGCATCATCGTTGACACAGGTTGAGACATCATGATGAGCTAACTCCCTGGATTAGAGGTGTATGTGTTGGGTGACATAAGGCCAGGCACTCATTGTAGTTTATCACCCCACATTACCTCACCTCAGCAGGGTCACAAGGGACAGGATCTGTTCTTCCCCAGGCTTCTGTGCACTCGACCTTGGCTCTTTTGATTGGCTGTGGCCTTCTCTCTACTGTTCTCTTCATCTTCTCATGCTGTCTTCCACTTCTGACTCTGCTGTTAAAGCAATTAAAGGATAAAAAAAGATTCTGCACAGAGATCCATGACAACCCACTGTATCATCTCAGATAAGTGGAGTTAAGACGAACCCAGGCCTTGAAAAACCATCATATTCGTATTACCTGAGCTCTGGCTGGGTATACCTCATCAATTCTGAGCAGCTACCACCAACATCAACCTGATATGAGTCAGGATTTTCCCTTTTTATACCTTGGTAGGTACTCATAGCCTCCTGTACACTGAGATCTGCTTGCTATGCTTCAATCTGAACCAGAAAATCACCCACTCATCGTCCTCTCTGACTCTACTCTTGCAGGTTTGTCACTTGTCATCTTTTGAAACTGTTAATATGTACAACTGTATCACCAGGAGGTTAAAAACCTGTTTTTATTTCTCATGAGGCTGACTACAAGAGAGTCAATCTGCTTAACCAGTTGCCTCTGCAGGTTGGGTAGACTTTCCGCAGTATAGCTTTCACCTACAATTCGGCCACATTCCCGAACTCAAGGCTATTTCTCTCACAAGAAGAGACGGGTTGTCCCTTTTGGCAAGGCAAGACAGAGGAGACAGACACAAGCATCACTTAAGAAGTCTTTGTGTGTCTGCTCTGTCTTGTCTTGCCAAAAGGGACGGACATTTAAAGTTACCTATAGTTCACTAAGTTTTACTTTCTCAACAGCGCCAACAACAGCAACAACTTCTACCAAACTAAGTCCTGTGGCAAAAGAATTAAAGGCAAGCAGCAGTTAAGTACAACTGATACACGGAGACACAAACATACACATCATCAGGGGAACGGATCTAAAAAAAAAACGTACGCAACTGTCAAATTGACATTGACATTGGATTGGCAATGGCCTCAACACAGAGCTTTAAAATATATATATTTGGCTGTAATGGGTCAAAGTGTGGGTGTGTTTTATCCAGTTCAGGGGTTGCAGCCACTGGACACATGGCACCTGCAGCCCATTAGGTAATCTGTGGAGGCATTTACTCAGCCAGCGAACCACACAGCAGGGGAGGCAGTTTGAACAAAGAACCAGGCAGCCAGCAGCTTCCACCAAGAGGCTGGCAAGGAGCTCATCAGCTCAGGAAACAACTCTTCCTTGTGAGAAGGCTAAAAACAAAAAAAAGAACATGAATGGGATGAGTCTTCAGTTCAAGTTTGATCCTTTCCTTTTTTCCTAAATTCTTTATTAAGAGGATTAAGACGCCGACTCTCCTGTTTTGTGAATCTTGCCTCCTGTGGGTTGCCACTCTATTTAGGAAATGTTAAAATATAAATGTTAAAGCAACTACACAGAGTTTTTAACAGCTTATGAAAGTCTCAGTGTAATACTGAAGCTTGTGTATGACCTACATAAGCAAACAAGACCATCAGCAAGAAGACTAAATGTCTGTCCCGGGTCCAATTCCCCACGAAATTGAATATAGGTCGACAAGAATTTGCAAATCATTGTGTTCTTTTTGTCCCAATTTCATTGCAACAAATCCTAAATAAAACAAACGTGGTATTAAAAATAATTTATTTATCTCTTTCGCTCGCATCCAAAACAAATTCACACGCCAGATCGAGATCTCTACGACACAGCAGTACCGTTTCTGTCCACAGGGTCCGCCAAAATCAACACAAAATGTTAAGTCGCGTAAATAAAGTGAACATTCGGCAGCTTGCTAGGATATGTTAATTAAAGATATCCTGATTATGTTGATAAAAAGCAATATGTGCCAAGGAGATCATGTTGCTGCTCACGCCAGATACTGCTCGCAACCTGTGACTCCACAGACAAGACAAAATATGTTTACCAATGTAACATCCTCCGATTGGATATGCATCCACATCAACGCGCGATAAAAAGTAGCACAAACAACCAACTTAATTTGTAAAACCGTCTTTAATTATTCAATGAAACAATATTTCTCTTGTGAGTTGATTTGCTGTGCTTGAGCTTAATGCAATGTTATTAAATCTTAAAGTTTGAAATTTAACTGTGAAAATAAACTTTTGAATTACGCTCCATCAGCTCTTACGTAAGGCCGTCCCGTATTGGCGTTTCGTGTCTAATGAAATTATGCATCTTCTGTATGTATTTGCACTTTCTTTCCAAAAGTCGTCTCTGATCATTCTCAACCTCATCATGATCACTTGTTACCATGACAACTCTCTCATAGGACCAATCGCCCACCTCTCTCTCTTTCTCTAGCTGTCTCTCTCTCTCTTTCTTCTATTGCTCTTCATTGTCTTTGTCGTGACTCCCCCCCTCACCCATCAGCCACCGCCGTCATCCACTTTAATTTCTCATCAGAGGATTCCATTTGCTCCTTTTACCTCCTTCTTTCCTCGGATACCTTCAGCGGAGGATAACTCCTCTCTGTAACATCACCAATCAGCACAGTCACAGCATCTGGCAGAGAACCCCCTCCAGCAAACTCAGCGAGGTCAATCCAGTCTCTGGGCCAGGCTCTTTGGGGCTTTTTTTCCCAGCCTCCATGCCCTTAGCCTGAAGCGGTTTGAACGGGGCCCATCGTATGCAGTATGTGTTAAGGTCAAGAACCTCAAAAGCCCCACTGGTGAACCACAGTGGCAGGAGCTAGTGTCTGAGGTTTTTAAGAAGAGTCTTACACAATCTGCCACTTCTGAGGTCAAAGGGGCTGCAGCGTGGAGGAAAGAGCACTGAGTTTTGGCAGCCAATTGTTTTCCTGGCATGGTCGGGTCTTGAGCTGCGTGTTCTCTTTCTGACAACTGTCAAAATATGTGATTTTTGAGGGACTGGGTGTTCTGTGTGATGGGTATAGCGACAGGCTTGCATTGTTGAATTTTGTCCAATGTCCAAGCTGGATATTTACAAGAAGAACATTTGGTGAGGCAGCATTGAGCTTCTAAAACTGTTGGAACAGCTTCAAAAATGATTTGAAGGGAGCTGAAACTCACAATTTATCTTTTATCTTGGAATTCATTCTTTTACAACCATGTTTGTACTGTGTACCCCTTTTTTGTTCAAAGTATTCCGATGTATGTTATCGTATCGCAGCGATGAACCCACAGTGATTTATCACCCAATTCTGCAGTTCCTCTCATCTCTGGAGCTTGATAGCTCGAGTTTCAGCTCACCGGTTTGGTTGGAAAACGGCTTTTAATAAACTCGGCAAACACTTACCTGCCAGAACCAAACAGTGACTAGCGAGTAGCGACTAGCTGGTGAACACAGTGAACATCATTAAGCAGCTAAAAAGCCAGATATTTCCCCCAGGAGTTGGTGAGGAGAAACACAAAGCTTAAAGGGGGAAAATGGATATTGCACTTAGATTTGCCAGGTGGCCAGAAACATGAATGAATGTTTAATAAATCACTTTACCAGGGTTTTTTTTGCTGCCCACAAGTGTCCAAAGAAATGAAAAAGACATTTATCTTTTTATTCTAGCATCTCTTTAATTTATTTTATCTTAAAACTATGAGTATTTGTTCCAAACAATTGCTTATTTACACATGCAGTAGTCACACATCAACATTATCCTTCATTTGGAGTCATGGTCGTGTCCACCTGATGAATCTAAGTCCAATATTCACTCTGTTTTTGGTCTAATGAGCTTCCTGGGAGAAATATGTGGCTCTTTAGCTGCTAAATGCTCCACTATGTTCACCAGCTAGTGTCTACCCTCGTCTGTCTGCTGTGTGATGCTGAGCAGGTGGTGCACAGTGGGTTTTTAAAGGTTTTTCCTCTGAATACAGCTGCCTGCTGTGGCCAAAAAACGTCACTATGAGAGCAGTGAGAGTGAACCAAAACAGTAAAATTGCGTCTGGACAGATAAACAATGAGCTGAAAGTCACCATATAGCCACATAAAACTGTGGGGAGGCTGCAGATAATTCTCTGCAGGTTCACGAGCAACCCCTTTTCACATTGTCACGATGTCATTTGATACATTCCTATTATAAAAACACTGTGTGTGCTTCAGCGTCCCTTCTATTTCTGCTTGTCAAACGTGCATTGCACTTGACCTGATCTTGAAAAGGACGCTCTTGTCCTTCACGTAATTGACGTTTAGTTGAGCGGACCTCTCAGTTCTCTGGATGCCTCTTATTCTCGATGTTTTTGTCTCACTTATGAATATTTGGGGGCTGCTAATGTCAGTTTGTATCGTGGGAGAAAAGGGTCTGACTCACTGTCGGCTATGCCGGGGGTTGGTTGAAGTTGATTGTAGTGTTATTTTGAGATGTACACACTGACTTCTTCCTCTCAGCCTGTTTTTTTCCTCTTTACTTATCATATTTACTGTTCCGTCACTTCTTTTGCTGTATCTCTAACGTTAGTAATGTCTCATCCCATCTTTTTGCCGCTACAGGAGCCACAGAGCCAAGAGACTAATCTAATCATTTAGGGCCTGCTCTTGAGTAGTAAATAATTTTCTTGGCATATCACAGGCTTTGCGAGAAGGTACGAGTGGGTGTGTGTCTGTCTGTGTGTGTGTGCCCATTTAAGCATTGTGTAATTCTCTTCGTTCTTTCCAATGTTTCTCACAGTCTCCCCCGAATCCCCCGCAGACAGCAGCAGCAGCAGCCCTCGACCATTTTTTTTGTTATTTCTTTCTTCTACAGTGACACACTACGCTCCATATTTCACGTCACTCTGACTAAACTGCTCGGCTGTTGAGATGTCCACTTTAAAGCTTGATGCACTCCTTGTGTATGGATTTGGCCGCCATGCCAGCAAAGCACTTTGCCTTGAGAGAGGAATTAAACCCCTGAGGTTTTTCTAAGATAGATTAAATAGAGGAGGGGAGCTGAGGAGGCTGGGCTCATGGGAGGGGCGCTACCCAAATATAGAGAACCTGCCAAATGCCAACGGGTGTGGGCGAGGAGGTTGGCCTTTCTGATGCGTGTGTCTGCACATGTGGGTGGGTGTTTGCATGCATTATAAGGATTTCTAGGATGTGTGTAAAACAGTACATATGCCTGTTCCTGTGTGTTTGTGTGTGTGTGTGTGTGTGTGTGTGACAGAGAGAGCTTGTGTGAATTTACAGTGTCAGAAGATTACACAGCAAACATGTTGATATTGAGTAGATGACAATGAGTGGAGAAAACCAGTGTTTCTAAGTTGTTTTAAAGCAACATTATAGAAGACTGTTTGGCATCCCCAAGTGCAATTCACTTATACACCGCTGTCGTAAATATGGACACATGCATTTGTTATGATTATATTATTTATGATAAAAAGTCGACAACTTTGCTAACAGCCAAACATCAAGCAAGTGCAACAGCACGAGACAGGGCAGGGCAGCCAGCTAATATTACTTACTAGTCCAACAGCGAGAAGCTCGACGTCTCTCTCGTCAGTCCCAGATTTACTCTTGTCCAGCGGCCTCTTGCTCGCCCACTCTCTCTTTTGCTCTTTATAGCATCGTCTGTTAGCATCCTTGGTCTCTTCACCTCTGCCATTATGTCCGATAGCGGCTGCTGAGCCTGGTTACTTTGCCCACTCGCCTGGCTCCGGTTCTGGCATGACACTGCACATCGCACTCCACCAGCATTTGCTCCGTTACAGGCCTGAAAACCTCCTCCCCGAGCAGTCCAAAGCTTCGACAAAAGACATATCAACTAGCTAATATTACTTACGAGTCCAACAGCAAGAAGCCCAGCTCGGCGTCTGTCGCAGATTTACTCTTGTCCAGCGGTCACTCTCGTCTTTTCCCTCCTCTGACCTTGGTCTCTTCGACTCTGTCATTATGTCTTGTAGGCTGAGCCCAGTTACTCCCAGCTCCAATTCTGGCATGACACCGCTCTCCACCAGCATTTTCCGCTGTTGCAGGCCTGCAAACCTCTTCCCTGAGCAGTCCAAAGCTCCTGTGCTACCAGTGTAGCAGCTACATTTCGCAGCACTTTATTGTCTATCAGAAAACTCAGAGACATCTCCGTCGGTGGTGGGTGACTTAGTATCATAAGATCATGCTGGTTACACGGTGCACGAACAGGCGTTCGAGGCGCAGAGTGGAAGGTAAAAAAAGTTACATAATGTTGTGTTAATGTTAAAGTTAGAGTTTATTTGTTTGGCATTGGACTTGACTCATCTATGTCTGACAAACAAAGGCAGGTAATGCACAGAAAACCACAGAGAGGATTAGGGGGTGAGGGGGGGATGATGGGCGGGGTGAGGATGACTTGGAATGGGAATTGCAAAAAAAAAAAAAAAAAAACGCAGCGCGGAGCCAAGCGAGAGCCAGGGGAAGGTTTTGTTTGCTACGCCTCACATGTTTGGTTACTCAAGCTAATGAGCAGCAATTAGACAGCAGCCAATTAACTCTGGCCATCAGACTGAGACCGAAGGAAATGAAAAAGAGGAAAGAGGAGAGAGGAAGTGAGAGAAGAGGGGAGGGAAAAAAAGAGGTGAGGAAGGTGGAAGGGAAGGAGGGATGGATGAGGTAAATGACCTGAGAATCACAGGTGCTGTAATCTGCCAGAGATGTTCCTGTGTGTGTGTTTGCATGCAAATGAGTCACGTGTGTGGGTACTGATAGGACGTGTGTGTGTGTGTGTGTGTGTGTGTGTGTGTGTGTGTGTGTGTTTGCGTGTGTGTAGGTTCCAGCAGGGGGAGCTGTGTAGGCCCATGTCACTGTAAGTGCTCTACATGACCATCTGGCTCTCACTGTCAGACTGGATGCTGAACTTACGCTTTAACTCATTCGCTGCCAGCGTCTCCTTTAAATCTACACGACACAAAAACACACAAACACACAACACATTTACCAAAGGGCACGCCGTGTTATTATATAAATGGAAAAACTGAACAATTCAGGCCACAGAATCTGTGATATGAATGATTGATGACAGATTGATGGAGTCGCTGTGTGACTCTGAATCTTCTCTGGCAGCCTGTGCGCTGACCAGATTGTGTATCTGCTTCAGGCTGTGGAGGAAAGAAAACAAATGGTTAATTTCTCATTCTGACTGCTGATGCAGTGTTCCAGCTGAACCCCTTGGAGAGACTCTTGCTCTCTCTTACTCACACACACACACACCTACAAACACACACTGTACTGTAGTGCTTGCCATTCTTCTGAGTAGCCCGCTGCCCTCTCTTTAATTAGGCTAATTGAAATGCGAGAATAACCATTTTCTTGATTGCTCATTATTTTTGGGCAGTTTGAAATGAAAAGCATCCTCATGCACGCAGAGGCCAAAAGAGGCAGGGTCTTACCTCTTTCCTAGATTGACCCGGTTGCCTGGTGCAGATGAGTCCGGCTCCTGCAGGCCGGGGCCGGTGGACACAGTCATAAGTTGCAACATTAAACGTTCCAGACCAGTTAAAGGTCAGACCAGCACTTCCAGTGAATGCTTTAAAAATAAGTGACCATACTGGTGCTGGTGCAAACAATAAGTAAACATGTAGAGGTGCAGATTATGAATGATGCAACATGAGTGAAAGCACCGGATGGTCTAATTATTTTTAAGAAGGAAACAACATGTCAATAAATATGTCAAAATCTTAAACTGGAAATAAAACTGGACGTGATCTCCGTGACGTCCCCCACAGACTGTCTGGATAAACTCTGGATATAGTCACTGTGACATCCCCGCACACTGTCTAAAACCTGAATGTAGTCTTCATGATGTTGCCCACAGACTGGCCAAAACCTGGACGTCATCTCCATGACATCCCTGCATCTAAAACATGGATTTAAGTCTCTGTGACATCCACAACAGACTGCCTAAAATCTGGACATAGTCTCTGTGACGTCCCTCACAGACTGTCTAAAACCTGGACGTAGTCTCTGTGACGTCCCCTGTAGACTGTCTAAAACTTGGACGTAGTCTCCATGATGTCCCCACAGACTGTCTAGAACCTGGACGTAGTCCCCGTAATGTCCTCCACAGACTGGCCAAAACCTGGATGTAGTCTCTGTGACGTCCCCTGTAGACTGTCTAAGACCTGGGGTTGGGATCTCACCCCTGGCCTGTTCGTTGGGCCCGACTCTTCTCTTATGACTCCTCGTACCTTTGGCATTCCGGCCACTACCTTGCCTCTACGTTTCTATAGGGAGCATCGCCAGCCGGTGGCTTTAGTGTTGTTTAAGCAAGAGTCAAGTGGGATTTTACAGACATCCTTGAGATAAATTGTGAGAGACGGTTTGTGCTTAAGTGCTCTTGGCAGGTCTACAGGTGGTTGGGCGGCTTTTCCTGTGTTCTTAGCTACTCTGTAAACCCCCGAGCAGGCCCACTGTTGGCCCGTAGCTGTGGCAGGAGCCTCCCCAGGGCAGCCTGAGCTTATGGAGAACAAGGGGAAGAGATAGAGAAGGAGAGAGAGAGAGGATTTGAAGGAGAGAGAGAGAGAGAGACGCCAAAGTACATCTGGAGCAAGGACCTGGGGAGTATATAGAAGTGTGTGTATGTGTTTGTGTGTGTGCTTGACAGCCTGAGAAAATGTTCATATGTTTTGTGTCTCCCTGACAAGGAGGTGAGTCATTCCCTCAACACGCTCACATACACAGATACTAATGCACCCACCCAAGCATGTTACACACACACATATACAGTTTCATACAAACACACACACACACACACGCGTCTCCAGTTATCGACTAGACTGCACGGGGGCCGATCACATGCTCATCATTAGCCCTGCAGAAGCGGCTGCAGCAGTGTACAGTAATATTCACCTCATGATGTGACATTTATCATATGTACACATTATACACATACAGAGTCGTTTGCCTTCGAGGAGCTATGTGATTTCCTCATTAACTTCTCGAAATGTAATGAGTCATTGAACCAAGTTCTGTGGCTCTGTTAATTATGGCCCTGTTTCAGCAGCTCTCTCCATGGCAACCTAAAGTTCTGCCTGTCACCACATGAGAGATGAGGGAATAAAGACATTTTCCCATTATGCTGCCACCCCAGCGTGCATATTTCTCCTCGAGACAGGCCTGCTGCGGGTGGTGCTGCTGATCTGTGAGCACCCTCTGCTGGAGAACAGGTTAGCATCAAGCTACTTGTCCTCTGTAGCTGATTTGAGTGAGTGGCAACCGTTGACATTAGCATTCACAGTGTCAACATAAACAGTAATTCGTGGGTTCATGAACCAATCACAAAGTCATATGCGGTAAATAAGGCTAAAGTCAACACTGCTGCACCGAGAGTGGGTGTCCACATGTTGACCTCGCTCGGATCAAGAGCTGAAACTGCTGAGCCGTTTGTATTTGAAAGCTCGGTGCCATCAAATTGAATATCATGAGGCTATTAACATGCAAATTAGCTGTTTCCACTCATTATTGTTCTGACAAACAAGCATCTGCTAATGGGTGTGTGTTTACATTGCACCTACAGTATGAAATGAGCTCGAGGTAATGAATGTAAATGAGCAGAGTTCACAGTGGAGTCTGGTGAGGGGCGACCAATTCGCTCTGAAAAGTGTGATTCGGATCGTGAAAGTTAAAATGGATGTTAACAGAGCATGTCAGGAGTCAAATAATTTGGGTACAAGATGTAAATTGCAAGAGGCCTTTTCTTTCAGCATTGCTCTCACCCTTTCATTGTTCTCTTGTAAGACGACTGAAGCATGAAAACAACTTGCTACCCTTCAGCTCTTCCTCTAATGTGACAGAAAAAGATACTGAACCCTGGATGCAGATCAAAATTCTGTACTAACAATTACAAGCCTCTGTTTAAAGTTGTCTAAAGTGGCCCACAGGTGACGCTGCCAAATCAAATGTCTCGAGAGGGCTCGTGACTTTCACATCGCTTGTTTTTTATTGTGTTGTTTTCATCATTTTTATTAATCGAGACATAAATGAGGATCGGTTTCATCCTGTCAGACTCAACCCCCAACGGGAAAGAAATGAAGATGAGTCGTGATCTCTTGCAGGATTGGCAGAGTGTTTACTGGTAATAACCTTTTTTTTCGGTGGACCCAAGCCAAGAAAAGAATACAGACTACACCGTAACGGAGCTGGCAGAACACTTCACTGCAGGAAACAAGCACTCAGGTCATGGACTTGGTTTGTCATCTCCCATAAATGTACTCTTCCTCTCGTTGAAAACAAGATGAAGGATGACTCACGACAAAGTGACTTTTTCGCACTTGCCAGATGACCACTGCCTGTGGCCTCTTCTCTCACTGAAGTGCATTTTTAGGTGTCATGGGGGGTTTGTGCACGTCTTTTTGATTCCTTACAGTGGTCAGCTATCTCTCAGTGTAGTCAGGTACACTAAAATGAAACAGTGGAGCGCCAGATATATTTAAAGATATAAGATCAATAAAAGGCATGGTGTTCTTTTTATTTAGAAGATAAATGAAGTAAAAGGCTGTGGTCTTTGTACTTCAGTATGTACCTGTGAGCATAAAAAACGTATTATTCGACAGCTGTGGCTTATTTATTGGAGATTAAGATTTACAAAGTATAAGACTTTTATATAAAATATGATAACTTGACCCCATGGATGATTGTGTAATTAAAAAAAGGCCAAAGAATCAGTTATTGCACGTTTAACTACCATTAAAAAAGATGAACTGACATCCTACACACTAGTGGTGAAATTTCAGATTGCAACCAACTGAATCCCCCTTGCCTCACCTGCACTTCCAAACATATTGGAGAACCTACGGTGGTCTTTGGTTTGTCCATTCTGGGCTTCTGTAGAAACATGGCGGTTCATTACAGTGGACTCCATGAAAGAGGAACCGCTGTGTCCATACATATTAAACGCCAATGTTGTATTCAAGACCAACTAAACCAAGACCAGAATGTATCCAGACTGAGACAAGGCCAAGACTTTGCGGGGTTGAGACAAAGTCAAGACAAAGACCAAGTTATTGCGAGACCGAGTCGAGACCAAGACCAGACAGTGTATAGCCAACTTAGGTAGCTAATAGTCACGAAAACTCTTTGGGTGAAGAGTGGTTGCTACATAGAGTCACCTCGTTAAGCGTTGCCCTGCAGTATTCACAAACTGCTGTCATTCTTTTGGACACTGTTTTGCAGGTGAACTCTTTGTGGTTTAGGAAACCAAATTTTTATTGATTTATTACATTTTATTTAGACCGAGGCCTTTAAAAAGTGGTTTTCGAGTACTACAACACTATTAAAGGCTCAATCTAAGGTTATATAAACACTGATTCTTATTTTAGGTGGTCCACTAATGAACATACATGTGACTATTCCATTTCCGCCAATAGATCTCCATAAATCTCACGCACCAGACTTTTAAAGATCCTGTTTTCAGTATATTCTTCATCTTTTGAAGGTTCTCTGGTACTCTGTCAGATATGTTATAGCCAGCAAAGGGAAGGATGTCGGAGCTCTGCTGAGACTGTCTTTGTGATTATATATCAGTCTACGTTGGCTTCAAGCAAGAAAACTGTCATCAGGTGAGGAAATTCCTTCCAGTGTGACATCATCATCTCCATTAATCCAGTGGAAACAGACATTCCTGCATACTCCTGTCTGCTTGTATTTACTGCGCACTGTGTGTGTACAGTGTAACAATATACCAGGATTTATCATTGCACGTCTTGCTATCGGCTGGCACAAACATAAACACTGGTGTGGGACAGTGTGTTTGGCTGACGGCCATGTGTTGATGTCAGGCTGCATCTGACTCTGCGGTGGCATCATCAGGATAAAGAGCAGCGTTTGACCTGCAGTTGTCTTGACATGAACACAAAGCTTAAAAATGACTGTTGAGTTTGTGCGTGTGTGACAGCTGACAGCTCTGCATGTTATAACATCCACAGGCAGGACTTCAGGACTCCAGAAGATGACGACATCGTGATTCACAAAGTCAAACACATAATAATCCCTCTGTCTCTCTTGTACTCACACACACGTGTCATTTTTTCCACCTTAAATTGAATAATACTTTTTGTCTGAGTAACAGTTTCAAATTTTATTTCCAAAAGACGAACAGTTTGCAAAACAAAGGATGTTTGGGGGATAAATGCAAAGTTTGTACATGACGAATAAAGACACACAGCATATACACAGATACTGACGAAGGCTCAAGGCAAACCCAGCAGTTTCTGGAAGGTGTTTCCTCACTTTGGTAAAGATGCTCTCCATGATAAGTGTCATACATACAGTATAGCAACAGATGATTAGATATTACAGACAGACAGGAAAACTATTTGTTCCCCAGTACTTATCTTAAAGGAACAGTCGTATGCTGAGAAATATGAAAGTTTGGCATCAAACTGAGAATCTGACGAAGAACAATATCAGTTTCATCTGTGCAGAAATATTATTGCATGTGGAACATGTTAAGAAGAAGAACCTGCATCCTGATGCTTTAATGATCATCTTGCATGCAATCGGTCCCAGCTTAGTACAAAAACTGGATACAGGGAGAAACTCCACCTAGCTTTGCTCCATCAAAATCTTAAAACTGGACTGCACTTTTTTTTTTTTATGTTGTTATGCTGCAAAATGCTTCACAATTTGTCTCTCAATCACCCACACACAGTTTGATGGTGATGGAGCTGCCATGCACGGCTCTGGCTTGGCTATCAGCAGCAATTTGAAAGGTTTGGTGCAGGATTGAACCACCAACCCTGCAATTAATGAACAACTGCTTTCTCCCTTTTGAGTTTCAACTGTCACAAAGTATGCAGAACTCCGAAGCAGCATCTTATTTACACATAATATAAGTGATAATGCACCACAAGGTGTCCAACTATTAAAAAAAATTATAAAATGGAGGCAAAGAAGTCCATAAATTAAAATTGTGGCACCGTTTTCTCTGCCAAGTCCATTATTATCTCTATCTAGTACATAATTGTGGTTACCACAGCCTCTTACCGAATTGAATTTTCATTCATTTTTAATGTTTATGATGTCACTTGAAATAACATATTGTCGTAATTACCTGCAGCTCAATACACATGTTTACATGTAAGTATTTTGGGTGTTTTCCAATATAAGGTAACCGCCAATCAATATGGTCTATGACCATAATGCTAAAAAACTAGTAATCAATGCATCAATACAATAGTCAACCAAAATATCTGGTACTTTAGCTGCTAAATACTCCACCGTGCTCACCAGCTAGTTGCTAATTGTGTCTGTCTGTCATTTGATGCTGAGTATGTGGTGTACAGTGGGGCTTTTAGAGCTTGTTTGCTGGAAACTGCTGCCAAAGACAGTGCTAATGGAAGTGGTGAGACTGGACCAAAAGGTTGGGGGCCAAAAACAAAAAAACAATGAGCTAAAAATGTCCTATAAAGCTCTGTAGTGTTGAGGGGAACTGAAACCTGTCACATAAGTGTCCTAACATAAGTTGGTAATGTGAAAATATTGATTACAGCCGCTTTAAGTAAACAAGATAGAAGATAAGATAGCAGTGGAGCTCCAGGAATGTGTTTTGATGCTGCAAGGCTAGTCGTTTCCCCCCTGTACTTGGCACATAGAGATAGAACTGATGTCAATCTTTGCATCTCATTGTGTATTTTGACAGCAAACAACCATATTCCTAAAATATTTAACTGTTCCGTTAAACCAGAAAAAAAACAGACGAGAAATACAGCTCATATCTACATCTATCAGGCTGACTCCACTTGGCTGCTTTGGATTATTTATAATCACAGTTTCAGCGTCACTTTCTTCATATGTTGAGCTTCGTGAGCATTTTTATAACAATGTGTTGAAAAAATAAAGACAGCTCAAAGAAAGTCCTGTAATGCAACTTCAGCACCAAATAGCTAGTTATATAGCGTACCATAAGAACAGCATTTTATATTTTTGTTTTTACATTAAAGCATTGTTTATCATATGGCTTCAATACAAGTGGTCTATGCATACTGTATATATATATTAAAACATTTGTCAAAATCCTTCAAGAGATTACACAACCTGGGCAGTTTTTTATTTTGCTGAAATATCCACCTGAACACGCTCATACTCTCGCCAAAGACCAGATCTTTGGCTAACAGCTACTATGTGTTGTTCTTTACAGCATAGATTTTTTTTAATGTTTCTGGCACTCTGCAGACGTTAAACCAGGTTGTGACTTCACACAGTGAAATGAAGCATGTGATGTAACAAGATGTGTCATTTTTTTAAAGTCGTCTAACTAAACCACCTCCACGTAGTTGGCGGGATAAAGCCCCTCCCAACCGTCGTCCTTCATCCCCCGACACCAGCCCTGATCATCCTCATCCTCGATCTTCAAAAACTCCTCACCTGCAGGTTGACAGACATATATACACATATTTAAAATCTTAAAATAAAATTAGACTTGCAACTACCGATTATGAATTCTATACAATGCAGAATAGTTTGGGATGTAACGTCACAAAAAAAAGACGAGTAAGAAAACAAATATTCACATTTGAGAAGTTGGAGTCAGTGAATTGTTGGTGCTAATAAACTATAAAATATACATAATTTCTGCTGATCAGCTACTCAATTTACTAACCCTTTCAGACAGTCGAAACAAATATATAGCACGTCAAATTACAACAATTTCACACAATAATATACACATCTGCATGTTATAATAATATGCTACACACAGTGCAGTTCAGTGAGTTTAGCAGGATGGTGCGAGTGTGTTTACCTGCTTTAAATGACAGCTCATCCGTCTCCTGGCCAACATAATCATACAGAGCTCTAACCTTCACTCCTCCAATCATCACACTGGAGGAAGAAAGACAAAAAGAAGAGGTGGATGTTTGATCAGCCGTACATCAACAGCCACATGGCTTTACATCGTTGTATCACGTACAGAGCAGTTTCCTTTAAGTTATCTGTACTCACGTCCTCTCTATTGTTCCTTTCTTTTCAACTACTTTCTTCCCTTTTTTGGTTTTCTTCTCAGGTGTCCATTCCTGAAAACAAAACAATTAGAATTAAAACGAGGAAACATCAATCTGAGAAGAAGAAATGGTTGGAGTCCGACATAAACTGAAATACCTGGAAGTGAGGCCAGTCGGTGGGCATGCCGGGCCCGTGGGTGTTTTTCCACCAGCGGAGGTCCTCGTGCTCGTCGATGGCCATCAGCGTGTTGTGGAGCTCATCATACACGGCCCTCACGCTGAATGAGAGGTGGAGGATAAATAAGACAACACAAAATGAGACCGATGGATGTGTTAGAGAAGCTGAACCAATACACAATACAGACCTGTAATCCATCCAAACTTCAGCTAACATTTCAGCTGCTACCAGCCTCTACGCATGAAATACACCTCTACAGCTGACACTTCAGCTTCTATCACTGCTTACATATCAACTTGTTCTTCAAACACTTAGAGTGCACAGACTTTAACTTTAAATTGCTTTCACCATTTTCACTTCAACTGCTAGACATTGACCAACATTTCAGCTGCTTTCATCTCTTAGTCTTCAGTTGCAGTTCACCTATTTAATTATAATCCAAACTAATAATCCAGCCGCCCACAGCCAACTCTTTCACTGCTTCAACTTCAATCTTAAGACATTTTGCATGTACTTTTCTGTTATGAAGAATTTTTGCCTTCCTTCCTTGTTGCTGCACATGGCCTCCAGTCTCCCTCTCACCTGATTATCACCTCGCCACCTGCTGCTCATCATCAAATCAACCCCTGCTGTATGAAAGGCCACCTGATCCTCCGTGCAATGCTATGGTTAAACCTCCATGTACTTGAGGACGTCCTGCCTCGTCCTGTACTGTTCTGGATCTCCTGACTTCAAGATCTCATCCTGTCATTCATCTCATCATTTCAATGAACTGTTTAAACTGATTCTGGTCTCCAGCTGGTGTGTGCATGTTGGGTTCACGTTCACATTTTCAGCCTAAACCTGCAACATTAGAGTCAAACAGAAGGGTCCGACTCCCCTCCCTAAATACCAGCTGAGAGAAATGATTTCTCTCTCATGGTGAAGCTGCAGAATAACAAACGCTTCACATTTCTGATGGTTACACTGTAACTAAAGTTCATTTAAATTTCTAATTGGCACATAATCTGCTTGCACTCCCATTCAGAGCATTTAAGTAAAGTGTTACCCCAAAATTAAGCAGATTAATAGAGTATATAATTTCTCTCATCTACCCCATATCCTCCTGTGGCCCCTAAGGATTTGATAAAGTAATTGAGTTGCTATCTTTGCTGTTATTTCCTTTATTAGAGTAGAAGTCAAAAGAGAAAGAAACTGAAGGTGTTGAATACTTTTTTTTAAAGCACTGTTCACCTCTCATTGTTGGTAATGTCCAGGTGTTTGTGGATGGAGAGAAATGCCTGTTTGAGGAAGACAATCCTCTTGCGCTCCTCGTCCTGCGATTGGTCAAAGATGGACTCCATCTCCTCCATGTAGCGTGGAGCGTAGCGGTTCACCTCCTCGAGGACTTTCTCATAGCGGGCACGAACCTGTAAACATTTAGACACACTGTCACACACTGCTCAGGGACTCACTCACAAACGTTACCCTACGCTATAGACAGATGTTAAATCAGTGTGTAGCGGTGTAATTCTCTTTCCTCTGAATCTGAATTAAATATTCCACACAAGCCACCACTTCCTCCTACCATCCACCACAGACTATCGAGCCTGAAATAAGTGGCAGGGAAGTGTGTTGCCGTTTTGCAGATTCAAAACTGCTCTACAGCACCACTAGTGTCCAGAAACTCCACAGAGTACCTTTAATCACTGACAAAAGTTCAAGTCAGCAGAACAGAAAATCAAAAAAAAGCACAGAAAAATGAGATGAAACATGTTTCTTACCTTCTCGGCCTCCTGTTGAGCCAGCTCTCTCTCCTCCTGTATCTTCTTCTGTTTGTCGATGGCGACGTCCGGGTTACCCTGAGCGTGTGCCTCTCGCTCCCTGGCCGCCTGCTCCTTACGGCTCACTTTGTGGTACGCGCTCCTGACTTTATCCAGCTGTGGACGAACAAAGACATACATTATCATCTGTAGTTCTGAATGAATAAAGAAGGTGTGTCTGTGACACCAACAACCATCTCATCCATTCAAAAGCTCATTTTGAAACCAGAGATGCGCGTGACTTTGAAAATAATAGTACATTAGGTCTCTGTGGTCTAAATAAAGATCTTGAATTGGGGCCATTTATTGAATGAGTACCCATTTGTGATGCTGCCTAGGTGTATGTATGAAATATTGATTCCCTGATGGGCTTCTATGCATTTCTGCTCTTGATGAATGTCCTCTTGTTCTAATCTGCTCTCAAATGACAGAAAAAGCAGTAATTCAAAGGTTTCATTGCTTTTAAAGACATAATAGTGGGTTTCTTGCTTTAATGTCTCTATTCAGGTCACTCGAGTCCTGGACTAGATGGGAAAATATGAGTAATGTGAGAAATCCTCCCAGAAACAAACACCAAAATGTCATGACTACAGTGGAGCATCGTAGCTGTGCTGGGTGGATGTGTGGAGCTGCATTAATGTGGATCAGGGGAAGAGCACGATGTTTAGTTAACTTTGAAACCCTTTAACAAGCAGCAGTTTAAATATTGTTGATAGGTTTTTATGATTAAGGAGGGATGAAATATCAGAAATGCTCCTTTTCGTCTCAGCCTGCTGCAGCATGTTGTTAGTGGTTTTGAAAAGAACCACAGCAGCATCTAACTGGACCAAAGTGACATTTGCAGGTGCGTTAACATTCTACTTAATGTGCTGAGCTAATTAGCTGTGTAGCCCGCAAACCGATGTTATCGGTGCACGTTTCCCCAGAGAATGTTTGTTTGGTGGCTCATTTAGCGAGCCGAGCTGCAGGACAAGACGTGTGTTCATGTTTGTAAGTAAGATAAGAAGGAGACTTAAGCAGGAAAAGGTAATGTGTGTTGTTTAGCAGGCTGCTGTCTAGCTCACTGTGACCGTCCAACAGCTTTATCCAAGATTTGACTGGCTGTATCAAAATAAGGTCCATTTGCAAAAAGGAGTACCAAATGATAGTCCGTCAAACTTTAATTTAATTTCAGTTGGGCTTTAATATTCTGTCATCTTGTGAAGTCATATATTCTATTATTCATGTCTTTTAATGTGTGTAAAAGAAACCACACAACCTTTTTTTTCAGACCTTTTTAAGCCGTTTGGCCCACGGCTTCTGAGCGCGTATAAAGCCCGTCTCAATGTCGTGGGACTCCTTAAAACCTCCAAATAACTTCTTGTGGAAGGTGTCCTTCTGCCAGGTCCTGACCCGGTCTCCATCCTCTGACACCAGGGAGCGGCAGATGGAGGCATGTAAGGAGGCCAGCCGGTCAGCGGAGGACAGAAAACACTGCCAGGCCTTCAGAAGAGATCCATACAGAGGACCTGAGGGAGAAGAATGAAGGCCAGGAAAACACTAATTCTTAAAATGTTCTTTCTACTTATAGATACATGAAACAACGAAAAGATTTCCATGTTGGAGACACATCTAGCTGGGGTTGCAGCTCCTGTACTTACTGGAGTCCACGACTGGCTTCCACTTGTTGCTCCATTCACTGAGTTGCTGAGCGTACTGCCTCTCCACGCGAGCTCTCTCTTGGAAACATGCCACAATGTCATTACAGGCCTGGAAGGCATCTTCTGTCCGCTTCACAGTGCGCTGATAGTTCCCAGGCTGCCAGTACACAAAGAGAGAGGAAGAGCCACTATTAACAGAGAGTAAACAGGGGGAGGAGGGAGGTCCAATGGAGCACTTTAAACCCTGACACTAATACCCCATAACTATTCTTTGGATTGAAAAAGCCAGAAGTGCCTGATATATTTGCCAGCATTCAATAAGTCTTATTTTTTTTCCCTTTTAGTTTCAACATTTCAATGCCAGAGAATACAAAATTGTACATCTGCTCACAGTTTGTTCCTGGCAGGGTGGAAACAACATGTAGACCAAAAAGACAAACTAAATTAGAAACTTAAAACGGCACAATCTAGGACAACTCTTCTACTCTTACTACTACTACAATTACTACTACTATTATACTACTAACAGTATTTTTGATATAATGAAACTACTACATCTGCTTCTACTACAAAGACAACTGCTACAAGTACTACAACCTGTACTGCTCTCTACAGGTTTGTTACTACTAATACTTGTACTAAAAGCAGTACTCCGGCTCCTAAGTAATTCAACTTTATTTGTACAACACTTTTATAAACAATTGTATAATATGAATAGGGGAAAAAAACTTATTTGCTCTTTTGCAAACAGTTAAATGAGGAAAATTGATACCGCTCTAACAGACTGTTTATGTAGCTTGAGCCAGCAGCCGGTTTGTTTAGCTTAGCATAAAAGCTGGAAACAGCTAGCTTGGATCTGTTGAAAGGTAACAAAGCCAACTACTAACATCTCACAAATTAATATATTATATCTTGCTTGTGTAGTCCGTGCAAACACTAAAGTACAAAGATGACAATTTGCCGTTTTACGGAAGGTTATGTGCCAGACTGTTTCTTAGCAGGGTGCAGTGACTTTCTGGAGCTTCTTCTGGTTGCATGGCAACTGTTTCCCGTTTACAGTCTTTATGCTAAGCTAAGTTAACAAACTGCTCAGACGTGAGAGTGGTATCAAAAAGTAAAAATGTAAACTACTATTCCTTTAGTGATGGCTCTGTTCCATTTAAGTGTTCCTAGTTAGTCATGTCACCTAACCAGCATGTACCAGTGCTTGAAGTGGAACTGTCACAGCTAAATGGAATGTAGCCATTATTAGATACACCTGTGTTTGACATGTCAAAATGTCCACATGTGAGTCGTCTAATAAGCCGTACTGCAGCTACCACTTCTACTTCTCCAACATTAAGCAGACACGATTGGTGTGTATCACATTCTCTGGTCAGTCCGTCTTAACAAGCTCCAGCTTTCACCCTCATCTTCTTTTCACAGCTGTGACACTGCTCCAGCCGTCTAAGGTCAACCCCCACCGTGCCACAAGTGACACTTTATTGGCATTAAGTTTCCTGTGGTAAACTCTAATGCGGGCAGCAGCGTCGGGTGTGGTCAGTGGACATGAGGACATGAGGCTGGACCATATAAAATTTTAAAAAAGCCAGACGGAGAGGAAGAACAAGAGGGCAGCAGAGGCAAGGCCCTGAGTGTAATAACATATCTGAAGCAAATGTGTTGTTTGTAGATGTGGTATTTGGAAATCTCTCTGCAATTTTCCTGGCAGCTGCCGTCAGCTCCTACTCAGCACTCACTCCTACTCTCTTTTTCGCTCTCCGTCAGACTCTATCTGTTAGTCACTGACACATTTAGGCAGCCGGTTGAAAGTTTGTGGATACCATATATTTTGTCATGTTGCGTTAAATCATCTGAGGTAATGCGCGGACCATAAAATCAAAATATGTAAGTAAGAAAAAAGACAAAAGAGAGCGGCACTCTCTCGTGGCTGACATTTTCACTTGTCAAACAAAGGTGTACTGTAACTAATAACATCAATTATAGAGCTCCAGTTACTCGTGTTGTGCACTCTGGTTCTTTGCCATGGCTTACCAGGAAAGCTACAGTAAATGTAGCAGAGAGACATCATGAATATGAGGAGTTACATGTGCTTTTCAAGTCAAACTGTCTGCTTTTTTTGTAAATATGGAAGTATATCAGACACATATATGCTTTAAATATGTTACACACAGCACCCGGTGCACAGTTGATGGCCACAACGCTCTTACTTTTCTTTGGCAAATTCTCTGTAAGATGATATTTCATTCTTCAGAGTAACAACTGCGAGCGGACCTCTGCTTCCCACACTGACTTGCGTTTGTCAGAGTACTCGACCACAGACCTAAATCCTTCTTCTTTACGACTAATTGACAAGGTCTTCGATCCTAACGAGACTCTTAAATAGTGGTTAATTAAATGCAGGTGCATCAGAAAAGGTCAAGCGGTTAAGTCTTTTAATGTCAAAACATTTGGGTAGCACTAGGAGCAGTTGTAAGACAAATATGCAGACAAATGTGTAGATATGAATATCTGTACTTCCTTTCACATGAATATTTAAAAATATTTGCTTTCATTTTACCTGCATGGTCATCTAATCATGCAAAGTATACAGCATGTACAAGACCCTTCACCCTCAATATAAAAGATTATTTTCAACAATCACAGCACCCAATGTGCTTTTAATGAAACACTTGAGTTTCCTCATGCCTTAATCAGAATCAATCGCCCCCCCTTGTTTCTCTCTCTCCTTCTTCCTTGCTTTCTTTCTGCCTGTGTTGTGGTTTGCACCGACTCTCCTCACTCGTCTGAAAATTAAGCAGAAACAGCTGAGGAATCCAGTTTGAGGCCAACGGCAACGCTGCAGAGACCCGATCGGCCAATCAGATGCAAATCCGCTACTCGAGTATCTGTCCGAGCAACAAGACGCAAGCAGCATAAGAAAAATAATGGCCACGGTCCTCCATCGAAAATCACATTTCACATACATATAATTGATTCGATCCAGACTATGAAGCACGTCAGTGCACAGAGAGAGTGCTGGAAACCAAAAGCAAGTAGTAAAACATCAGGAACGGTAAAATTTGTAGTTTTAAGCTACGAATGGTTGCAGCAGCAGTACTGAAGCAGTACTAGTATAAGCGGTAACAAAGGTTGCAGCAGCAGTCGTAGTAGTATTAATGGAAGTGGAAATAATAGGAGTAAACTATATTCATGCCAGTTTTGTTATTTATGTCCTTCCAAAGTGCTTTTAGACCAAATATAGATGCACAAACATTCATTCCAAGAGCCGCTTCACAGCTTTAAACAGCAGATTAAGAGGCTGACGCCTGACAGAAATATTTGTCTTAAAAAAAATAAAGACGCTAATCAGTCCAGTCAAACATTTACAGTCTGTTGCAGATTTAAAAACACTATTATCTTTTGTTTTATACTTGAAAACAGCAAAAAAAAGAAACACCATGAGAGCCTGAACATGTCTGTGATCACAGAATGCCTCTATATAACCTGCAGTGAGTAAAGAAGACTGAGTTTAAAGCATCACAGCAGCATGTATGTGTCTGTTAGTGCACTTGTATACTCTACAGGATTCTCCGTTATTGTGAAACCTCTTGAAGTGGCGGTGACATTGAGAATATAAAACAAAAGAGCTTAAGTTTGCAGTATAATGACAGACAGCCTTTGAGTAGTAGGATGACACAGACAGGAGCCTGGCCTGGAAACACATCCAACACAACAGGGGGGCTGCCAAAATTACAGGAGGGGGAGAGATGAAAGTGGGGCAGCCCATCGAGGCCAACGGGAGACAAAGCCAGTATTAAAGCGGTAGCACGCTCAAATTAGATAGCCAAGCACTTATAATGTTGGAAGTGTTTACAGCTTTAAAACACGGTGCCAGAACAGAAATGTGTCTTGTAAACAGAGTGCGAAGCAGTTCACATAATGGAAAAAGAAAAATGGTACGCTGCTTCGTACTGGTGCTAAATTTGAGTAAAGAGGATTCAGTGTAATTTATCGTGTGTTGTCACGTCCTGTGAATTATTCTCAATGAAATGCTACAGTATGCTGCAGATGGAACGATCTAAAGTTTCACTTAAAAGTGATAAATGCACTATGTGACTTATTTATGTGCTGATGATTCATATTTTCTTTATTATATCTAGATTAGAGGTATGTATGAAAGCCATCATCAATGAAATACTGCAGTCAGGGTCTGACCTTGGTCCTGCTTTTGGATTTGTAGAGTTTGTCACTCACTAAAATCTTTAATCTGTGTGATTTGGCCTTGATTTTTCCATCATACAACGTTGTGTTTTAAAGAAATATGCTTATTTTCTTTCTTGCAAGAGTTTGATATGAAGATATCATTCTCATGTCTGCAGCTAGTTAGCTTTACCTTGTTAGCACAGATTAAAACAGGGGACACTTGCCTCTGTCTGAATGTAACAAAGCTAAAAGTCTTTAATTGGCACTGGAGTCTTGTTGTTAGTGAAGAATTCAGGAAGGCACTGTCAAACTAATGCATTCTGCAGGAGCTGACCATTAGTTCATACAAATGTTCTTATCCACTACAAATAAAAACATCATGTAGGACTCTAGCAGAACAATTATCTTGCAGAGAGCTGTGAAAATGGAAAAAACCTTGTCCTGGATCTCCAGAGACGTGACCCCTGTGCTCTACAGTCTGCTTTGTTGAGGTAACACAGATAATCAAATACCTAATGAGCTGAGCAGTATCACAAAAACCTTCCCGGAGAGCCAGGCCAGGCAATTCTGTGAGTGTACAATGGTTACTGTTCACATTTAAAAATGAAAGCACAGCCTTGTCCACATAGATATGTATCCTGAAAGACAAAACTGTTCCATCTGTTTTGACTGTTAGGTCACTGAGACTTGAGAGACCAAGGGTAAAGCTATCTTGTGATTCAGTCTTATTATCTCTCTCGTGAGGCAAACAGACAAAGAGCCACACAAACGCAGCAGTCTTACCATCCAGAAGCTGCGATTGTTGGCATCTTCGGGGTTGTTTTCTGAGGGTAGCGTCGACATCCTGTTGTCTGAGAGAGTAAAGAGTATATGATTAGTCAATCTGCACACTGACCTTTACAATCACCTTTCATGGGCAGGTAATGAAGGCTTTGGGGCTTTAGTATGAACAATGTTATATTTCAGTTCCCATGTACACAACACATTATAGATTTACCCTTACATGATTATCTCCCCACCTACATTGTGGATAGTTTTAAAATTCATTGGTCCAAAGGTAACAGCAAAACCTTCCACTGGAATCAGAAGAGAACCACATATCCATGAGGAAACCATGTCCTCTACAACTGAATTTGTTAGACAAGCCCCACAGCCTGGTGTCATTGAACTCAATGATACCACCCATGTTACAAATGTGTTCATTTAAACTGGATTTTTTTTTATATTATTGATCAAAAAGTGTTGAGTTGTAGCCTGCTACTGCCAGGAGTGGAGTTTATCTGTTGCTAATTATTTCAACCTGTTGTCCACGTAGCCATATTTCAACTGTTTATCCATCACCTCACTGTTTATCCATTACTCATACCCTTTATAACTGTTGTTACTTTTAGCTAACTATTTCAACTGTTTCTGTTTAGCTAATTCAAATGTGCATGACTTAACTAAGCCTAGCTTAAAGTAATAGGTAAACAGTTTTAGCTAAGCTAACTATTTTGATTGTTCATCTACTTCTACAGTTCAGCTAACTATTTCTACCATTTACCCGTTACTTGAAGCTGTAGTTATTTCAAGTTTTAAATGTTTATTCACTACTATTTTACACTTTTAACTGTCTATTTCAACCATATGTGTGTATCAGTTTAAGCTAGCTGTTTCTCTTTGCTTCTCTGCGTGCATTTTTCAGGCAACTTGTAGTGTTCAGATGTTACAGCTGGCTCAATATGTGGACATATTTTTTAATCAAATGATGATTTATATTTCATCAAATTACACAAGCTATTTAACAATTCTCACTTCCCACACCCCTGAAAGCTGCAGACGTACCCCAAAGGGTACAAGTAGCTTTGGCAGGAAATCACTGCTCCAATGTGTATCTATTTGAGGGTCTATGATATGAAAGCATTTGATATCTCCACAGATAAACGACTGCTGTCACTCTTGTCAGGACTAATGTGAAGATACAGAGCAGGTGTAGTGTCAGTGACTGAATCATATAATGGAGGCTCTGTAGGCCCTTTAAAGACTTGTTGTTGGTGTTGGAAGTTGGCGTGTACAGTAAATTTGAACCAGGAGGTGTGTACAGTAAATGGAGGCAGCGTCTCACACACTGTAACAACATCAGCGAGCATGAAGTATCTTGTCCCAGCTTTGAAACTCGAGCTATCCTAAAATAAACTGGGGGTAAAGGGCATCACATCCTATGAATCACACTCATTTACTTCCCATGCTGTGGTGGCCTCGTCTGCTCCTTCACTGTAAAAAACAAACTTGCTAAGAGACACAAGCACACATAGCAAGAGATGATGGAAATACCTAAGAAGTTCTGTCTGACTCAAAATCAAGTGATCCACATACAGTGCTCATGTGGTTCCACTTCCAAAAAAGAAACTTTTCCAGTTAAATATTTAAGCACGCAGCAGTTTTGCCTTTTGGTGTTTCAAACCCTCGATACATTTAGAGCTGAACTCCACCCAGACACAGGCTTCATGTCTTGCCTGTTGTTCCTCCCTGCAGCCATCTCTCCCCGTGGCTCTGCTCGGCGCACAATTAGATTCAATGATTTTCCTCCACATTCTGCTGCTCACAGGGCATCACATGCTCCACAAAGAGCATAATGTAATGCCTCTCCCTGCCCGAGTCTTCCACAGCTTGCTTCCTTCGTGTCTGTACCGCTGAGGTCTCAGCGATTACACAACTCTGACATCTGTGAGGGGTCAGGAAAATAATGAATCGCCTCCATTCTAACCCTTGACCTCAACTTCCTGTCCCTCCTGCTGACTAACTTTCTTAGGGGTATAACTGTCCCAGAGTTTTCAAAGGAGTGTGGGGGTTGGGGGAGCTCTGCTATCTCTGCCTAATATCACATAATTTGGTGCATTCCTGCAAATTTCACTAAGTGGTCTCCAACCTTTTGACAATTCAGGTCCTACTGTATATAAGATTTACCCTGTGAGTACACAAGAAAGTATAAACTCTAACTTCCCAGAGTATCTTTGCTGTGATCAACTTGCATGCCTCTTAGGTATGATTTCATGCTCTTTACAAGTATTATGCTTATGTGCTAATGTCTTCATATCTACTGGTATGAATGTGATGGCACCATTGGCCTTTCAAACATGATTTCATAGACTTTATAATCAATTTAAACACCACACTAAAGGGCTGGGATCGGCCCGACTTTGCTGTACCCTTTAAATTTAAAGAACCAGAAGTCTGAATCTTTTAAAAAATACCTTAAATTAAACAAATTGTCATTCGGAAGGTTTGACTGGAACTTCCATTTGGCTCTTTGTGGTGTCTGACATATTCCCGTACTCCTAACGGACTCCTATTGAGCTACAAAAGTTAAAAGCAAGTTGTAAAATATGTATCATGTACTTGCATTTGCATTCTACTTCATTATCCTACAAATACAACACAGAGTATTCTGTATAACGGCCCACCTACCAGCACAGATCTAATTCCACCATGGGTCCTCCAGACTTTTTATAATCTCTTGGCACTTCAGACAGGAAATTTGTTACCCCAGTTCCCAAAAGTCCTTGAGCAATCCAGTAACTTACGGTAACCCAGAACTTCCAGTGTCCAAAACTGCCACTTTACGTGCAAAAACAACTTTACAGCGACTCTTTGAATTGAAGTTATGAGTTATGAGAGCTTCCAACCAAGCAACTCTTTCACCCCAGTATCCTGCACCCACTCTGGCTCATGCACTCACTCCTCCCCCTGTCCCCGTTTCATCTGTCACACATAACTCACCACACACACACACACACACATTGCATAGAGGAAATATATAGTAACAAATGAACACACAGAGCAGAAATAGGAGCTCAATCACTCCATCAGATCTCGCTGAAATGCAACTATACCGCCATGCAAGGCTAACAAGCCGCTCACAGTTCCTTACCTCTCTAAATGTTGGGGCCCTCTCTGCTTCAACCCCCTTTTTTTCTTCTTCTTTTGTCTTTTCAGGTCAAAACTTTGTTCAATCTTTGTGCAGACTCTCTCTTTCCTTCTTTTTCTCTCCGTCTTGTCTTTTTTTACACTTCTCCTTGTCTCCTCCAACTTTGATTTTTCCACTCGTTCTGGACAGTGCTGCTCCTCTCTCTTCCCCTTTCTTTGGCCCACTGTTTGTGTCAGATGAGTTGGCTTCTTTTTTTTTTTTTTCCCTCCCTCCTTCTCCTCCCTCACACCCTCCCTCCCACTCTTTCTCTCTGAGTCTCTCTCTCTCTCTCACTAAAACAGCTGCAGGGAACTTATTCTCTTGTTCTTTGTACTTCACCACTTGTTGGAAATTGTCTCTCTCTCTTTTATTCTTTCATTCATTCGCGTCACCTCCCTCAGTGTAGTGTCAATGAAGTGTGCTGTATTGTGGTTTTTTTGGTTTGTGTGTACGTCTAGGTGACTCAGACAATAGCTGAGTCACCCGGAGTCTGTATTTGTGTGTGTGTGTTAACTGATCCATTAACTATGTTTTACTATTTTACAGAGTAACACATAGCAGCATGACCAGATAAGGGGAACTCCATCCCGCTGTGCTTGTCTTTATACCCCCTCTTTCCTCCCCTCAACATTCCCTCGGGATAGTTTGGTAGGCCTGCCTCCACAGCTGGAGGATACATCCGGTGTGTGTGTTAAAGCCTGAGATTCTTTGAAGTCAGAGACCCTGAAGAGGAATGGTTCACACTCACATATCCCGCTCTTGCTTCATGCTTTGCTGAACTTGTGAAACGTCGCCGTGCCAGAACATGCCATGTAAATACACAGCTGTTATACGTTGCAATGTTTACGCCCGGCTACAACCTGCTCTTGGAAAAACAGTAATCCTATGTTAGTAATCCTATAATCAAAACGGGAAAGATAGCAGACAGATATCATGTCGACACCATGAGATCCAGTGATTAAAATGATAATAGACATAAGAGAGAGAAAATGTCAACAAGTGGAATAAGTGAGTTCAGTTAAACACAGACTCACCATGCAGTGTAAACCACAATAGGAAAGATTATAACTCCAGAGCAGCCTTATTCTTCTAGTCAAATAAAGAATTAAAGATTGTGTTAAAGTGCTGGTAAAGTTAACACGTTTAATTTGTTGTTCCTGTATCAAAATCGTGATTTACGTCAAAGCTGCGCCTTTCGGTTCAAATGTGGACTTTAAAATGTGACTTAAATGTTATTTTTGACCTACAGATTCATGCAGAATAGGCTCAATGAAACCAGGCTTCATAAAAAGGTTTTATGACAAGGCATATCTGAGGCCACCCAGGTGATAACTGGGGTCTAAAATAGAAGTAAACTGCCCAGCAGCACTCACCTGCTCTCACACCTGCATGTGTGAAAATGATTGGACTGGGCAGGAAGCTTTACAAAGTGCTCAACCACAGGAAGTTGTGTTTAAAATGATGAATGCTTTTGGAGCAGCTGACATTCAGAATGATGACACCTGCTGGTCAGACATTGTTACTGCATCTATAAAGACAGAGCCCATGCAAGACCTGATGAATAAAAAATGTCTAAATGTGAACTCACTGTTGTTATTGTTGATATTTTGTTCAGTTATATTTACATTATATCAACTGAGAAACAGAGTTTATAGCTCTGCCTTTAAATATAGAGGCAGATTAGTACAGGGGAGTGGTGGAGTCTGAACCAGATTAGAGCTGGCAGTAGACAGAAAACACCCCCTACACCTATTTCCATCCGTGGATGTGGATACTGTGCAGTACCTGAGAGTGTACCTGGACATCCAGCTGGACTGGGGTTGAACACAGAAGCTATCGTGTGCTGAAGCTGCGGGCCTGTCGACACCAACAGAATCAAGAAGCTCATCAGGAAGACTGGCTCTGCCCTGAGGGTGGAGGTGGTGGTGTCAGAGAGGAGCATGCTGTGCAAACTGCAGAGTGTGTTGGACAGGATGTGACGGTCATGTACCTTCAGCTGTACATTGTTATCTCCCTTTATTTAGATCTGTATATCAGTGTGCCCCATTGAGACTTTGTTTTTATTTATTTTAGCATTTTACAGAAAAGCAGATGTTAGCTGCTATCACAGAAGATGGCTGGACACCTTGGACATTTTACAAGAAAGGACACACGGCTGCGAAAACTGAGTCATGGGTGAAAAATATCCAAAATGCTTGTTGTATTTTTTGGGGTGAATTAATAAAACATACTGCTGACCAAGAAAGTCAACCAAGCAGACACAGCCTGTACGTGAGCTGAAGGGAAATGCAAGGTGAGCAGATTGTGAGTAAGAAAAGGTGGATGAAGTAAAAAATAAAATGGTAAATATACCAGTGAATACACAGTAAACTGCCACCTGGAACACACTACAACTAACAGGACTGCAGAGAAAATCATTGGTGCCAACCTGATCTCCATTCAGGACTTACACATGTCCAGAGTCAGGAAACAGGCAGGAAACAATACTGTAGATCCACCACACCTTGGACACAACTTCTCTCCTCTGGGAGGCGCTACAAAGCACTGTACGACAGAACAGACAGACACATGAACAGTTTCTTCCTACAGGCCATCACTCTTATGAACAGAACACTCAGACACACAGTCTCCCTGTGTCTCAAAGATCCACTGTACCTGTAAATTATTTAATCTCACTTTAAATTCAGTTTTTCATATCATCTATGCATGCTGTTCATACTGTATATACTGTCATATAACTACATAATGTACATAAAGCAACCTGCAACATAAACCATATTTATGTTAGCATCCTTTGCACTAATGTTACTGTTGTTTTCATATATATTCCTATCTGTACATAGTAGTTTTGTATTTATGTTTACCTTGCCTTGCTTTTAGCTGTATTTATGTCCATATCTGTGTATGTACGCTGAGAGCAAAGTGAAACCAGGGTCAAACTCCAGCCATTCTGACATGAAACACTGGGTAAACAGGTGTTATCAATGATACTAATTAAGATTCCATTCCATTCAGGTCAAACAGAGTCAATGTGCTGCTGTGGTGCATGTTGCAAATTGCTGCAATAAATGGAACGGGGCCTTAATTAGTATCACTGGAAACACCTGCTTTAACCTAACTATTTCATGTCAAAATGGCTACTGTGAAAAATGTCTGTTAAAGTGATTCTTGACTCTTGATTTTAAAGCTCCACCTTCCACTCGGGTGCAGTAGGTGGCGGTAATGCGCCTTTAAGCTGGCTGACACCCGCCAAACACTGCCATGAAGAAGAAGCGGCTGCAGCAGTCATTTGTTTCCTGTCCGCCTCGGAGGGAACATCGCTGCTGGAGCTGGTGAGACTTATGAATAATTAATTTACACTAATTAAGTTTCTTTTTGTGAATAAATGTGCTTATTAGTGATAAGTAGTTACACATAAACTACCTCCCTGTTCTGTGAGGAGATAAAATGAACATTCGTCGCTATGACGACGATTTTATACGTTAAACTTTGATTCGAATTGAGTAACGTAGCAACCACAAACGGCGGGAACAGTTCGTGGTAGCTAACGTTTTTTATTAATATACACCCATCTTTGGTGGATAAATTATATACCTTATTTAACACAGTGACACGTGGCCGCGACATCAAGCTTGTGTTCACCTGTTGGACTCGTGTTGTCTGGTATTTAAACATGTCGACACTCAAATTAAACCCTTCAAAATGGGTGTAGTTGGGTGTAGTTGTCGGCTGTTGCTGCAGTTAGCTGCGGCTGAACTAGCCGGACAGTCAGTCAACGCTGTGGGCCTATCTCCACGTGGTAAGCCCATCAGGTTAGCATGGTAGCTAACAGTAGATACACAGCAGCAACACATGGATGCCACTTAAAATCTACCATTAGTGTGCCCCTCTCCCCTGATGACTTGCACTGGGCTCTGAGTCTGTATGAAGACAAACGTGCATCTTTGGCCCTGACAAGCCAGAGTTTCTGAGGAGAAAGCAAACCTGTGATGGTCAAAGGAGGTTTGATCATGACAACACACTAACACGTGCTTTTGTCCCTTTCAGGCCACTTCATGCAAGTAAAACCACTCCTAGTCTGGACTCTGCCTGGCTGCTAGAAGGTAATATATTCTCAGTTTTACACCTACAACTTTATAGAAAGATGTAGTTATGATCTGTGACCACTGGAGGGCAATGAACACTCATAATTGTACACACGAGCTGCGTTAGAGACAAATCAGACATGACTGCATGCAACACTTCTGTCAGAGACATTGGAAATAAGACGTTTATGTCAGACAGATGTGTATAGGTGTGAAATTACAGGTGGTCCTGGGATTCTCGGTGTGTTAAGCAAAGTTGAAAGTCAGCACTGTAAAATTAGCTTTACCTGCACGTATCAACTCCTGCGTTCACTCCTTAACCCTCGAACATTAGTGTGCCCCTCTCCCCTGATGACTTGCACTGGGCTCTGAGTCTGTATGAAGACAAAAGTGCATCTTTGGCCCTGACAAGCCAGAGTTTCTGAGGAGAAAGTAAACTTATGATGGTCAAATGTGAGAATTATAACAACGCATTAACTTTGGCTTTGTGTTTTTTCAGGGCTTGCAGGAAGTGAAGACAACTCCTGAACTGGACTTAAATCAGGTTGGTGTCCTATCATTACATCACTTAAATGCTGTTCTCTTGTGATGTATTGCACTGGGCTCAGAAAATCGGTGTTGACAAAGTGCAGCTCTGCCCCTGACAAGGCAGAGTCTGAGGAGACGATAACTTCAAAACTTGATTCATGATTCATGATTGTGCTGTTTGAACTGTTTACCTGATTGCTGTGTTCTTGTTTTTACAGGTACGGGTCCTCCAGCAGACCTCTGCTTAATAACAATGTTGTAATGTTATTTTCTTGTATGTTTTAGTATGAACTTTTTTTCTCAGCATTATATAATCCTGTATGTGCTCTGATTTAATCAAATAAAACTCTGCATCTGAATTTGTTTTCATTTGTCTTCAATTGTACCAAATTAAGGGACAGCATGTTACTGAAATGATGACTTGTGAGCCATTCTTTGCAATTTGATTATTTTGTAGACTGAGATCTGATTTAGATTAGACATAAATCAAGTGGTAAAACCCATAAGTCATGAACATAAGGTTTTTTGTTTTTTTTAAATTAAACTGAGTCACTGTTTAACAATATTCAATATTTTTGAAGTTACTGACTACATAATTGAAGGATGGGGCAAAAGTCATAATTTTAGTGAAGTAAAGTACAATATTTCTCAATTATATTGAAGTACAGTACTTGCACTTAGTTACTGTAATCGACTAAGCATGACTAAAGTTTCAGCCATGGGTTAGCTTGATGCTGGTTGTGGTTGAGGTTGCAGAAAATGTATACATTCTACAAGTGGCATGTTGTATCTTTTTATACTACATCTATATGAAAATAGCTTTCCATGCCCAAATTCACATGGTTGATTTGGGACCTCTGAAGTGAGTCAGGGAGTAAAAAAAGGTTGAGAAATCATGTTGCTACACAGGGTGAATATCAGATGGAAGTAAAACATAAGTCATTCAAGAAATGAAAAAAAAAAAAACATGAATTAGAACTTTGTTTCTGTATCTTTATTATAATTCTAACAATTTATTATCTCTTAAAACACTTGAAATTCATATATGTTTATATGAATGTGTGTATATGCATATCACATATACATATATATTCTGTAAGTTACCGTATGCTGTTTGAACTGTTTACCTGATTGCTGTGTTCTTGTTTTTACAGGTACGGGTCCTCCAGCAGAACTCTGCTTAATAACAATGTTGTAATGTCATTTTCTTGTATGTGTTACAGTATGAACTTTTTTCTCAGCATTATATAATCCTGTATGTGCTCTGATAAACCCTGTAAGACCCAGTGTTGCAGAATTACAACAATTTTGGTTATCCCCAAAAAACCTCAATTTTTTTTTTTTTTTTTTTTTTTTTTTTTGGTTCAACCACATTAACATGATCATTGGGTCCTATTGTTTGTTCTCACAATGCGATTGGATCCAACATTTGTATATAAGGCCCGCCCTCAGGTCAAGAAGTCAGACAACCTCCAATTTTTTGATCGAGCAACATCCCTTCGATTTACTGGACTGGATTCATCTGATAGTAAGATAGTAAGTTTCTATCAGATAGTAAGATAGTAAGTAAGTAAAATGCTTTGAAAAATTTTTTTTTGTGTTTATTACAGTGTCTAGAACATGAACATATGTAGTTATTGTGGAAAATATGCCCTACATTTTATTTAGAGCTTGTTTTATAATTGTTGCAATATTACAACGTTGGGTCAGAGTGGTAGTCAAAACAGCCCTGTTTTTGAGAGGAATGTCTCGAGAGGAACTTCAATTAAAATTTTCACAATATAACTTTGAACTACACATGATTTACACATTCTAGTCTTAGCCTTATATTGGATTACATATTTTATTGTATTAGAAACTAAAGTGCAAAGATATATTGCTGTATCTAAACATTTTCATTTACTTATAATGATTTTTAACCACCTTCAACACTCTCAGTATTTTCTCCTTATCACAGAATGCAGGACTTTCTAACAAAGAAATTCTGTTTGTGCATGTCTGCCCTTTGTCTTAGGCTCTCTAGTCTACAATAGGTCAACCATACAGTATTGTGTGACCAGTGAAATGTGTGAAGAGGCTTATTCAGTGCAATGTGTAAACACTTCATAATGAAATCAGTCTCCCCACCACCCCATCTTTCCTGCTGGTCATCTAGAATCTAGTAAGCATGTGTGCTATTTGTATATACAGTGTACATTTGTTTCAATTTTATTTTTTCCATTTCAGAATGCCACCAGCAAGGAGAGATCCTCAGTACAGTGTGCAGGATGTAATTGTCATCGTCCAAAACGGAGAGAGTGATGTGGACATGGATTTCGACGAGACTGATGCAAGTGACGAAGAATCAGATAGCGATGCCTGTGTGGACAAAGGAAACCAAGAACCTGATTGCCCAGCCAATGTGGACATTGAGCCCCAATCAAGCAAACACACCATGCCCCGTGACAGATATTGCTGGCAAAAAAAAGATTTTATCAGTCCCAATACTGATTTTTCTGGTCCAGCTCTCACAGATGATGTCACCTCCCTCCACACACCACTGCAATACTTCCAAAAATGTGTGTCAGAAGACATGGTTCAAGCTCTGGCAACAAATACGAATGAGTACAGCATTCAAAATAACGGAATATCGGTTAACACAAATACAAAAGAAATACAGACCGCGTTGGGCATGTACCTGAGGATGGGCCTGGTACAAATGCCTGGAACCCGTATGTACTGGGAGATGGACACACGGCACCCACCTGTTGCTGATGTGATGCCACGCAACAGATTCCAATTGCTGTTGACAACATTACATTTTGTAAACAATTTGACAGTGTCAGAGACTGAAAAGAGGGACAAACTCTGGAAACTCAGACCATGGCTTGATTCACTCAGAGAGAACTGCCTGCAGGTGGTACCAGAAGAGCACAATTCTGTGGATGAGATGATGATACCTTTCAAGGGGAAGTTCAGCAGCATCAAGCAGTATATGCGACGCAAGCCACACCCATGGGGGTTTAAAGTATGGGTGAGAGCTGGAATCTCTGGCATGATGCTTGACTTTGATGTTTACCAAGGGAGCAACAATGGAGTACGAGTCAAATCTGAACTTGGATTGTCAGGTGATGTTGTAATGAAGCTTGCCTCCACACTTCCAAAGGGTCAAAACTACAAGATCTACGCAGACAACTACTTCACCTCTGTTCCACTGGTAGTGAAGCTCCTTGAGCAAGGAATCCATTATGTGGGAACAGCAAGTTCAACTGCAACAAGCAACAACTACAATCTTGAAGATGAGAAGAGCTTGAAGAAGAAGGGCAGAGGAAGCTTTGACCACAGAGTGGAGGGGAAACACAACATCTGTGCTGTCAAATGGTACGACAACAGGGCGGTCACACTTGTGTCATCCTTCGCTGGACCAGAACCTGTGCAGGAGATTCAACGCTGGGACAGAGCTGCCAAAACCTACATTGACGTCGGAAGGCCTTACATTGTGGGTATCTACAACAAATACATGGGTGGTGTGGATTTGTTGGACTCATTTACAGCGAAATACAAGTACGCCCTGAAATCCCGGCGGTGGTACATGTACATCTTCTGGCACACCATCACCCTCGCTGTGGTCAACGCCTGGCTCCTCTACAAGCGGCACTGCCAAGCTCTCAAGATGCCAAAGAAGGAGATACTGAACATGAGAACGTTTCAGGCACAGCTTGCATCCTCTCTCATTCTGGTAATTATCTATTTCTGCTATTTACCTTGTTTGTGATATATTTGACTGGTATTTTCATGCGTATTTGAGATGTATATGAATTGATATATTTATTCTTTTTTTTTCTAATCAGGTGGACACAACACCCAAAACTCCAAAGAGAGGACGACCATCTTCAGGCAACATGAGCCCAGGCGCAGCAGGGAGCCCTTTGAAGGCTGGAAAGAGACCATCCTTGGGTGATGGGAGTCCAAACGGTCCCTCCTCTAAAAAATCATGTGCACACCCCCCTCTGGATGTGCGCAGGGACCTCACTGGACATTTTCCACTGAAGACAACGAGAGGACGCTGCAGACATTGCAGTAAAGGGTATACTAATACCCAATGCAGCAAGTGTGATGTCCGCCTCTGTTTTTCAGAGGACAAGAACTGCTTCTGGGACTATCACTGCAAATAAATGTGGATGTGCACACGGACTTAACTGGACATTTTCCACTGAAGACGAAGAGAGGACGCTGCAGACATTGCAGTAAAGGCTAATACCCAAAGCAAGTGTGATGCTGTGAGACTGGGTTGGATATCTGGGTTGGAGGACAAGAACTGCTTATAATGTAAATAATGTAAATAAATGTCAAAGTTCTTGTTGTTGGAATAAATGACTCTTCATAACAACATGACTGAGATTATTATTCATGTTATATACTGGTTTGGGAAAAGCAAAACCCTGCAAATGAATCCTTAGTTCTGTACTGTTGTTCAGACAATGAGTGGAAATACAGGAGATTCTGCTCCCCATTAAGCCCAATGTTGCAATATTACAACATTTCCGTAAAAACTTACTAAAACATAACATTTTTGAAAACACTCCATTTTCACCCCCAAAGGCCTCCTACAACAACATCTGAATGGTTGATTTTTTTTTTTTTGCGTTTTTCTCTGCATCTGAATTTGTTTTCATTTGTCTTCAATTGTACCAAATTAAGGGACAGCATGTTACTGAAATGATGACTTGTGAGCCACTCTTTGCAATTTGATTATTTTGTAGACTGAGATCTGATTTAGATTAGACGTAAATCAAGTAAGTAAATAAGTCATGAACATAATTTTTTTTTTTCACTGTTTAACAATATTCAGTATTTTTGAAGTTACTGACTACATAATTGAAGGATGGGGCAAAAGTCATAATTTTAGTGCAGTAAAGTACAATATTTCTCAATTATATTGAAGTACAGTACATGCACTTAGTTACTGTAATCGACTGTAAGCACGACTAAAGTTTCAGCCATGGGTTAGCTTAATGCTGGTTGTGGTTGAGGTTTCGGAAAATGTATACATTCTACAAGTGGCATGTTGTATCTTTTTTTATACTACATCTATATGAAAATAGCTTTCCATGCCCAAATTCACATGGTTGATTTGGGACCTCTGAAGTGAGTCAGGGAGTAAAAAAAGGTTGAGAAATCATGTTGCTACACAGGGTGAATATCAGATGGAAGTAAAACATAAGTCATTCAAGAAATGAAAAAAAAAAAAACATGAATTAGAACTTTGTTTCTGTATCTTTATTATAATTCTAACAATTTATTATCTCTTAAAACATTTGAAATTCATATATGTTTATATGAATGTGTGTATATGCATATCACATATACATATATATTCTGTAAGTTACCTTTCATCAGTTCATATTCTCATTTTTTTAAAAGATCTCTTAAAGGAAAAAGAAATGCTTTCTATAGAGTCAGACCGATTCCCTCAGGTCTTACTTTTTCTCCTGACAGCAACGGGCGAGCCGTCGCTCTTGATTATAACTTCTAAATGCAAAGAAAGGATTAAAAACAATTTGTCCAAAAAGCGAAAGTCACTTAACGAGAACATCATTGTATCAGCAAGAGATGTTGTCAAAATTTCTTATCCAAAGATATTAATTGGCCCTATTTACACTAGCAAACATATTAGAGACCTGATAGAAACAAGTAGAGTCTGGACAGGAAGTCTGCTTGTTCACCCTTTCAGAGACTGCCCCCTCCTTTCAAATGACTTCAAAACCTCCAAAGGGAAATGTGAAAAGCCACGGTTGCTAATGGAAATAGGGTCATTGCATAAGATGCTGGTCATAAACGATGAGCTGCGAGCGTACTGGCACGTGTCAGCGACTGCAGAAGGTGCTTTGTACAAACAAGATGCAAATGACGAGCACAGAACAGACGGGAGCTCTTGATACTGTCAGGTCATGTAACAGTGGAAAGGGGCCGAGAACGGGTCGAACTGTATAGAAAGCAGAACAGTTAAAGAAATACATTGTACCTTTAAACATTATTTGGAAGACAGAGATTCTTTAGAACTTTTGAGACTTTTTTTTTTTTTTTTACATCTTAAACCATAATTAGATGACCATTATTTTCATCGTCCTTATTGCTATTTCCCTTGCATTCTAATATAATCTCTCCCTGACCACCAGCACGACGCAGTTGCAACGACAAATCCCCCTCAATGACCTTTGTTCATTCGCATTTGAAGCCTGTGTGTATGTGCACTTTCTTTGAGCGACATGATCTATGAAAACTCATTTATCTTTTTGCAAAAAAAAAAGAGTACAGCAGAGACTGGGAGGAGAGTAAAACTCCCCCCACCACCCGTCGATACTCCCGATGTAAGACGTACGTTTGATATGTGTTCGAGGACTCAAAAGCAGCTGGAGAGGTGAAGTGTTGTTCAAGGTAGAGAGGTCATGAGAGAGCCCTTTTTTTATATTTGATCTCAACATCAGTGAGAAAAGCAGGACTGACTTTATGATAAGATGTCGAATGTGCAGTGGAAGCTAATGGGAAAATAAAAAAGGATTTCAGTGCAACGTGTGGAAAAATAATTCAATTTGTGTGTGTGATCGATCAAAAGGGCGGTGGATGTTGTCCAGAATTTAAAAAATAAAGTATCGGGTAAATATAGTGACACATAATCTTCACTTCTGCCTATCGTGGGCATCCCCAGAGTAACAGCTGCTACATTTTCAGCATCTGCATATAATTAAGTAGCAACAAACTTGATGAAATAATATTTTATATCGATAAAGGTCAACATGTTATTTTGATTAAAGCTTTTTTAGTCTGAAAAAAAAGCAGTGAGGTGAAATCTAAAATGTGCTTCACATTGAATTGCAATGCTTCTTATCACATAGAAGCAATGTTAAGGGTACCGTGCATGGAATAATATGCATCTCTCAATTCAAAAATACCTACATATACATACATATATATATATTTTTATTTTATATATATAACCAACACGATTATCTTCACTACACAGTCAGAAAACACGCTGACTGCACAAGAGCGCCATCTCAGCCACCGAAAGCTGAACCCAGGAACTCTCTGAAGCTCTAATAACAGTAAGGACGATGATAGTAATGATAAATAGTAACAATAAATCTCTTCATATCAATATCAGTATTCCAGTATTCCCATTTAAAGTTTAAAAATTGTAAGAACAATCATAGTATTAAAACTCGATATAAGCGTTTCTCTCAGATCCCCTCGGCCGGGTGACCGCTTGTTTCCTCCTGGATTTTTGTCGAGAGAGAGGGGTGGTGGGGTGGAGGTGCCACTCCTGGAAGGAGCAGGGGGGATTGGGTGGGGAAAGAGCAAGAAAATGGCAGTTTTTCCTCTTCCCCTTCCCCTCTCCTGTCCAGCTTCCCACGGACGGAAGGTCTGAATGGGCGTACAACAGTTGCCTCGACGCTGAGGAAGTCTTTCTCGGTAAAATAAAATCCTCGGGGAGATTTCTCTTCACGTCGTCGTCGTCATCACGTCTTAACAGTTGAAAGCACAGTCTGTCTCCTTTTTTGTATTAAGTACATCTTGGATCCAAACATATAGTGTGTGTCTATATATAAGGTGTCCCATAAACTCTAACACAATCACTCGTAAGTGCTTGTGTGTATGTGTGTCTACATGTTGGTGTATGCATGCAGGCATGTATAGTAGTATCTCGGGTGCCTGTGAGTGCGTATCAGTGTGTTTCTTTTTTACTTTTTTCTTTTTTTATTTCTTTTTTTTTTGTTGGTCTGGGCACTTATTTTTGCTACAAATTTGTGATACAGTGACCAGTCTGTATATACGTCATTTATAAGACTTAAGATGATAAAGAGCTATAGAGAAAACACATAAGGTCCTGATCACAGGACCTGCAGTGAGGACAGAGCCCTACCAGTGGTGAGGTAAAAACAAGACATAAACAATCAAAGCCGAACACACACACACACAGCCAGCCTGCTTGCTAGGCCTGAACCAAGGACTCTAGTCATCCGTCCCTGCTCGCTCGACACCTCTCAGAGACGTGGAAGCTGTCGTGATACACCGCCGTGCGTCGTCCTACGTTCACCATGCAGACAGACGAAGCCTCACTCCTGCAGACATTCACCCTCAGATACTCAGACACGTTTCCAAACTAACATCCACTCACACGGGGAGGGGTTGTCATTGATTGCACTCTTAAATCGTACTCTCGGTAAATTCCACTCTTAAACCTGAACAGATTTAACCAGCCGGCTGAGGGGTAAGAAGAGGACTATTCAACAAGATGGCTGCACAATGAAGGACGCCCTTATCTTCTCCAATTCTCCAGCTCGCCAACAACACAACCTGCTCAATTAAAAAAAAAAAATCTAACTGGCTTTTGATTGTTCCTCTCAAGTATTTGGTTCATCACTATTCTTCACTCATAATATCTGCTGTAGCCATAGTGTCTTCGTATGCATTTTGGATGAGAGTGTGTTTGTGTTACTTGTTTGTTGATTGGTGTGACCGTGCATGCATGTTAGGGAGTGTACTCGTGTAAATCAGCCTGCCGCAACTGGGGGAGCGCCAGCCGGTGTGTTTATGGATCGTCAGCCCTTTTTCCGTCCCTGTGTTTCCATCTTCCTCTGGGACTTGACTCCCTCTTTCTGTCGCTCTCTCTGTGTGAAATCTGTTCCCCCCTCATTTGTTGTGTGAATCCACCATGGATAGCAGCAGTTGTGTCTTCCTCCCTCATTGACTCCAACCCATCCTTCTTCCTTACTCGCTCTCTCTCTCTCTCTTTCTGTCTTTATGCCTCTGCAACCTCAGCTCCGACTCCCGTCGTCCCTCCTCCTCTCAGTCTGTCCATCCCGAGGTGAAAGAACAGAAATAGGAAATGGGCTGCTGGACAGCCTGAGAACAGAAGAACAAACATAGGACACAAGTGATGTTCGATGGCGTTTGTGAAACATTAATGAATTATGTTTGTGTCATCGTGTGACTCACACTTTTTAAAATGGAAAGAATCATTCGTTCATTAAGAAAGTATGGTGGCTCACTACATGACTGATTAGACTGAGAAAACGTGCTCGTCATTTCTTCAGCTGCATCACAGACGTCCACACATTAAGGTGTAGCCTGTTAAAACCTCAGCTCTTAGAGTGTGGTCACAACTACTGCAGCACAAAACACATTCAAATGCAGCTTATGATGGTGAAAAGAGAGAATTATTCCAGACGTGTTCATCCAAACAACGAGCTGAATGACTGAAGGGCGGGAGAACATTTCATGGTGCCTTCATTTTAACACTGGAATTAAATATTACACTGGTATGACAGGAGGGGTAACCAATTATCTCAGTCATGGTTTTAGTTGTTTAAAGTAATTATGTCATTAGTATATTCGTGTTCAGAGTGCTTCACAGCACACATTGCTCTGTTGCAGTCACATTGTTAATTTTGTTGTCTGTTTAGATTCAAATGACCGGCGTGGACGACAGGAGGTCTTCAGGTGTTGTTAATTATGACTATTATGTGTTTTTTTACAATGGTTACAAGCATATCTGAACACCTGTTAACACAAAACGAGTAGTCTGCAATTTGCTACTTCTACATCTAAAACAAAAAATACATAAACTACTAATTGTGCCATATAATAATAATTATGATTATTTTATAGCACCTGTCATACAGAATGCAGCTTCATATGAAAAAAAGAGAATGAGAATTAAAAACAGTGAATGCCATAATTAATGTAAAATAAGATGGAGAACACAACTTTTAATAATAAAATAAGATAAAATGAAGATGAGGAATAAAACCCACTGAATAATAATAATTATGAAAATAAGGAGTCCATAGAATTAAGAGACTTATTGAGACTTAATAGGCAAAAACTCTGAAGCCATCCCATTTACATCTCTGTCAGGTGACCCCAGAATGTCTTCCCAAGGTTTTAAAGGGGTAGTTTGGGTATTTTGAAGGGGGTTGTATGACGTACTTTTCCATAGTCGGTGTACACAGGGGTCAGCATGCCTCCAGTTTGAGAAGGGGAGGAAACAGAGCTATGCACTGCTGTGGACGGGGTCAGCAGAAAAACATCTGTTAACTACATAAAATAATTAAAAAATAAAAATAATCAATATCCTCTTAAGTGTATGCTATATTAAACACCGATTTACCTTGCTGTCAGACAGCCTTATTCTTTGGCACTGCACGTAGAACTTCCATATTCCTACGCATAAGCCCAACTGCGGTGCACACTGTGTTACGCTGCAGATCAGCTGTTTGGATCAGAGTTGAAATCTTTACAAACATGAAGTTTGAGTCTGGTTTTGCAACTTTCTGACCCAAACAGCTGATCTGTGGCATAATACAAATATGGAGGCGCAATGCAGACTACTGTCGGATAAGTACCTCATACAAACCGACTTCAAAATACCAGAACTGTCCCTTTAACCTCACTGTGAGTCTTATCTTTATCAGGCAAAGTGAGGTGAGGAAAGGACAAAAGGGATGATATAAGGAGGACGTCAGGTGTATTGTGGAGGAGAACGATTGGCCAAATGTAGAGCTGCATGTTGGGAAAAAGAACTGTGTGAAAAAGTTTTGAAAGGATGAGCTCATAGAGAAAATGCGTATGACCACTTGTAAATATTCCAAATAATTGAGACGGTCCTGCCAGGACACATTTAAGGAGCATCTGTGCTCACTGTCTAATGCAGATCTTATAAATTAGTAGCAATGGTGAATTATACTGAGCCTGTACAATCGCACCCATACCTGTCCATTACACTCCTCAGGGCCCGTTCTATGTTCATGCGGTGGCCTACACGCGTCACACCTAAATCCAGATAGTCGTCCTTGGTTAGGGAGGGCAGGTGGGTGCCGTCAATCTCATTGTCCAGGAAACGCTCCCTGTGCTCACCCAGGTTCAGGTATCCTAGCCAATCTGCAACGTCATACTTGGTCCAGTAGGGCAGCGGCTTGGAGGCAAAAGGCTTTGTAGGGGAAGGGGGCGGTAGATGAGGGTAACTCAGGCAGGTAGGTGGAGGGAGAGGGTGCAGGGGTGGAGAAGATGTCCCAGACAGAAAGTGAGTTGGAGACAGGGATCGAGAAACAACTAAGGTGGAGTTTGGAGGTGGAGGAGCACCAGACGGGGCAAATAAGGGAGGAGAGGGTGAGAAGTAAGGATCTCCAAGAGGGTTCCCAGGTGATGGCGGGGTGATTGAACCTCGGAGGTCATACATGGCACTGTATAGGGGTGAGGTGGGGAGGAGCGGGAGGGATGACGGCCGTGGTGGACCAATCTTGGGCCTCTCTGACGGGGAGATGAGGGGGCTGGGTGCTCGCCTACGCTGGAGCATGTGTGATTCTGCTTTACGGGACTCACGACTGGGGATGAACTGGAATTCAAGGGCTTTGGTCCGGTAGACAGGTCTGTGTTTGGGGGAGGTGGGATAAGGGGAATAAGATGTCGGGGACAGTGGGGAATGGGAACGCGGAGGCTGAGAGGCAGCAGGAGGTTGAGGAGATGGGGATCGTCCCCAGTTGGGGTACTGGGAGGCGGGGGTAGGAGACGGGGATAATGATGGCTGCGATAACGAGATTGGAGACGGCGACTGTGATCGAGCTGAGGGGGGGCTCAGAGCTGAGGCAGAGTCTTCTGAAAATCTGTGAATGGAGAGGGAGAGAAGTCGTCACAAGAAAAAAGCATGAAAGAAAACGACAACAAGAAAAACATGCACACACATGTAAAACATGTCCAGCAACTTTTAGAACCTGTGGATTAAAATGATTTTAAACAGTCAACATCTTGATTGTGTCCAAATTATTCCTTCCTGACTGTCTCAAAACAGGCTGCAAATTCAAGCAGATGTCAAAGTTTTATGTTCGTTCGTGTGTGGAAGTGGCTCTATTACCTGTTTCTGCTTCTGAGAGAAACACATGGAAAAAGCCAGAGAAATAAAAGAGAGGTTTACACAGTATAGACGACACAAGACATAAAAAGACAGTACAGCGTTTTTCACAGAAGGCTTGAACAGCAATCGTGGGAGGTGGCACACCGATACGTTCACACAGGTGACACATGGAGAGAATGGCAATGCTGTGCATCAACGACAACATGAAACGTAGTTCATGCTGTGACATCAAAAAACATAAAGCCAAAGATTTCACTGACATGTACCTGTGTCTGCTCAGTGGTCTCTGGCTGCTCCAGCTGTCCTTGCTTCTTTGCTGCAGTTTGCTGCTCAGCTCATTTATGATGCTGGGCTTCATACTGGATACAGGAGGGTAAATCTTCTTCCCCTCTAATAGTGTCCCGGATTGACCTCCGTCACCGGTCATCTGCCCCTCACCCCAGAGAGGCTTCATCTCGGGAGTGCGCGGGCGGTCAAAGTACGGTGAAATGGGACGTCCCAAGTTCTGCATGTCCCTCACCCCATACCCATCCTGGCCACTTTCATCCTCTGTCACTCCCCCCTCAACGTCGTCATCTTCCTGCTCGTCCCTTCGTCTGTGGGAGTGGTAGGATGCGGGAGCAGTGCTGGTCTGTCTGTGTAGATCGCTAGTGCGACCTCCCTCTCTGAACCTGTTGGCTTTTGGGTACGTGGAGGCGGCTGCCGTGGCGTTCTGCATCTCAAAAGTTTGTCCATCCAGGTAGCTCATGTAAGACTCCAGGAAATCTCCTCCCCTTTCTGATTCCCCTGTCCCACCTCCCCCTCCCATCCGTCCTCCAGCTCCACCTCCTCTCTCCCCGCGGTCCAGCCTGTCTCCCCGGACACTGGCTCCACTTAAAGCCAGGATGCTGTCCAGGTGGTGGTCACTGCTGCTGCGGCTGTCCAGCTCTTCAATCCCAGAGTCCACCACTGTCTCCTGGGACTCTCCTTTCTTGGTAGCAGGGGGAGGACGGTGGTGCTCCCCTGTCCTGCGACTTCCCATGATGGAGGTGGAGGATGTTGTATGTGCGGTGTGTGCTCGCTCATGGTAGAGCTGAGTGGAGGTGCTTGTTGTGGTGGCAGCAGCGGTGGTAGTAGCGGCACAGCTAGCGGTCGTGGCATGTGAGGCAGTGCCCCTAAGTGGAGCAGAGGTGGCAGCAGTGGAGGAGGGCGCTGATGGACCACGGTAGGCCGGGGGAGGAGCAACTGTGTGCGGGGGAGGTGTGGGGGAAGAGCGCCCAGGAGTGTGATGAGAGCTGTTATAAAGGTGATGTGGGTGGGACATAGAGAAGGGTCTATGGTAGGATCCAGGAGGAGGTGGTGGTGAGACGGACGGGGGAGGCGGAGGTCCCGCTATGGAGGTGGGCTGCAGGGTAGAGGGTGATGGAGGGGGTTGAGGGTTGGGTGATGTTTGGGAGGGGGAGGGAGCGGACTGAGTCAGGTTAGCCACCTCGCTGTCGTAAGACGTGAGGCTAGAGGCAGTGGAGTCCCCCGCCTGAGGTGAGGGCAGGGGTGTATGAGCGGGAAACCCACTTCCAAATGTTTCTTTTTGGGGGGGTGGAGGAGGTGGTGGTGGTGGGGGAGGAGGAGGCGGAGGGGGCGGGACCTGCTGTTGGCGGGAGGCCATGCTGTTGCCGAGCATCCCGTGTTGTGAGTACCCTGATATTCTCCCCAGTCCCCTGTCGAAGCTGTTCGCAAACTCCAATGGAGGCGGGAGGGGGTCTGCGTAGACAAACTCATCGTCCGCATCGACTGAGGGGGCAGGGGGAGGAAGAACCATCAGGCCAGACCCAGTGCTCCCAGTAGTGTTCGCTGTCTGCTGAGTACTGGTAGGTGGAGGAGAGGGAGGAGTGAGGGACAAGATATAGGCATCAGCTTGACTTTCCATCCTGAGAAAAGAGGGCCTCCGAGGCTGCTGAGACTGGGAGGCTTGCTGAGCGGCGCTCTCAGCAGCAGCAGCCGCCGCGGCCGCATTGGCAGCGGCCTGCTCCGCCCTCCTCATGTAACCTTCCCTCTCTTTGTCCCTCTCTCTTTCTCTCGACCGCTCCCTCTCTCGTTCCCTCGACCTCTCCCGCTCCCTCTCTTTGTAGGTCGGCTGATACGGCTGAGACTGGTAGTGGTGCGTGTGGACCGTTTTGTCCTCCGAGAAGCGAACCCTTAGCCCCTCGCGAGCACCTCCTCCTTCCCGCTCCCTCTCTCCTCCACCACCTTCCTCACTCCACACATTCCCAACTCCTCTGAGGATTCTGGGCGAGGGTGGACGGCCGACGGTGGGCGTGGTGGCAGCCAGAGAAGACGAGGTGACCAGGTAGGAGGAGCTGGAGGACTGCGCGGTGGACGACACCGGCTGAGAGGTGGCAGTAGATGAAGGAAACACCACACTCGACATCTGGCGGGTGAAGTGGTGCTCTGTTCCCCTCCTTAACCTGCTGTCATCCCTCAGAGCACGCTCTCTGGCAGCCAGGGCGAGGCCTAGGGGCGATGTGGGGTCAAGAGCCTTTCCGGTTAGAGGGTGAATGAAGGTGGTGGTAGTGGAGGGTGCTGGCTGTCTGCCCGCTGCTGTGTACAAGTCAGTAGGCACAGACTTAGGCTGATAGTCCAGGGCAGGTGAGGAGTACTCGGGTAGGCCAAAGGCTGGAGGCATACTGCGGGTGTGATGGATAAAGGTGTCCCCAGAGAACATGCCCTCATCAATAGACTTGGACGGACGCAGACGTGTTGATGAACTTTCAGCTTGTGTACTAAGCTGTTGCTGTGACACCTGAGTCCTTGTTACTCCTCCTATTCCATCACTTACTCCCCCAAGACTCACGTCCTCCTCAGCGGACATGAACAGGGAGGCACTCTTTCTGCGGGCTTCGTGAAACCGTTCCCTGTCTCGGCGAGCTGCGCCAACAATGGCAGCCCCGAACTGGCTGGTAAAGTCCAGGTTTTCCTGGGCTCGAATAGAAGGCAAGGATGGAGGTGGCGGTGCTGGGATGGAAGGCGGGGCGGGGGGCTGTGGAGCAGGAGTGGAGGGAGGAGGACCATGGGGTGTTTTGGCTTCATCTGTCTCCCCTGATGCAGGAGCGTCAGCCTCCACACTGCTGCCCTGGCTGCTGCGTCCACTACTGCTGGTTGAAGGGGCCTTGACGATAATGGTGGGGATAGGGATGGAGCTTTTCTCCACCGAGCCTTTGCCCCCCAGTGTTCCCTGGCCAATGCGCAGGTCCTCTACTTTGGACTGTTTCACCAGGGGGCCCTTTCCTCTCCGGGCCCCTCCTTTGGGACCGCCTGCTGCAGCGCTAGCTGCACTGCGGTCTGCACGCTGGGGTTGACTCTGGGTAGTCTGTTGTTGCTGGGGCATTACCGTGGCAATGCTGGACGGGGGGACGGCGGTGCTGTAGCCTCTCCTAAGACCTGCTGCCTTGGCCCCTCCACCAGCCCCTATGCCAGCTCCAACAGGCTCCCCAGTATAAGCAACCTTCCGCGATGCAGTCCTGCTTTGAGCAGTGTGGGCAGATGCATGTGCGTACGAGGTCGTGTGGTCCACCGCTCCACTACTGGGGCCAGTGCTGGGACCACCTGCCCTCTCCCTGCCCCCATGGGTGAAGTGCACTGACTGGGAGTAGGGCTGGTAGTGCGCAGAGGTGGATGTCGACTGGGACACGGAGACAGAGGGCTGCTGCGATGTCTTAGTTCTCCAACCAAGCGGCGGAGCAGAGGAGAACGGAGGGTCTGGCGGAGCTGTGGTGGGAGGAGGCGGGATGTCGTCTGGGCCAGGCACCGACAGACTGCGAGCGAACTTCATGGCTGGAGGATGCAGGAACTGCTTCTCCTCCTCGGGCACCCCTGCAGTACAGCATTCACAAAGGAAGAAAAAACAAATTGGGATGAAGTTGGGATTTACAGACGGTACAGATGGTGTAGAGTTAGAGTAAGAGAGGCTGATGAACGAGAAAAGAAGAAAAGTTTGGGAGCGAATAAGAGTGGAGAGGAAATGGAGCCAGAAAAGAAGAAAGCTGAGGGTAATCTATGAGAGTGTCTGTCTAAATCTGCCCGCCCGTCTACCTGTCAGCGAGTCTGTCCTCAATTCTTGTCTGTTAGTAGGTAAGTCAGTTAGTACTATATATTCTACAAACAAGTAGCAACTAGGCAGCATCACACAGCAGCATTTGTTTTGTTGGTCACCAGAGAGCACATTACTAATTCAGGGGGAGAGTTAGCAAAGCCTTAAGCCTCAGCAGCAAACCAGAAAATTAGCCATCAGAATAAAACATGGAGATTAGTGGCATTACTGCGATATAACAAATAGTAGTAAGGTGAGTATAAGACAAACATACATCTTATTTCTACAGTACAGGTATAGAATGTATAACATACGATCAGCTACAGATACAAACAAGACATTGTTGGCCACAGACACAAACAGGTCAGCACAGTGTAGACCTCTACTGGTCCAGAGGACGGACAGACAGGCGAATTGAGGGGCAGACAGAAAAAACAGACAGCCTCACCGATGGATTTCTGCCGCAGCATACCGTGCGGTGGGCCGTGACCTGAGGTATACTGGCCACGGTCATAGCCGAGGCCCAACCCCGACGACATCATCCCCATCCCAGACTGATCCCCGTAGTTTGGCTGAAATGGTAAAAAAAGAGCATTTGAAAGACGATGGAGAACCATGAGACTCAGTTTTACAGTACATGCAAGTTTTGTGTTAATTCTCAGCCCGAAGAGTGACCCCAAAATATCAATTCATTCATTTTTTTGTCTGTTGCAGTAGTTGTTCACAGCAACATTTTTAAGTCTTTAAATGGAACATAAGATGTTGCTGCAGACATTAGTGTTGGTACCAAGCGGCAACCTCCAGTGCTGGGAAATGAAGTGCTAAAAACTGAATGGCTACTTGAAGCTGGCTCCAGAAGTGAGTCATTCTCCATAAGTCCCCATGTTAAAATGTCCAACTTCACAGCAGAAATAAACAGCCTGGTACAAAAAACAGTTTTGGTCTCTATAGCTAATTTCCCCGTTCATGACAACTGTACTGAGGGTGAATTTTTATACAACTCACCTGTTCAAATTATATTAAGGCTTAAAGTTTTGCAGAATTAAGAGCGTGGACGCTTTGACTGACAGGTGGGTGACATTACAGGTGGCTATCCAAACCCCAAGTGGCCGCTCAGGGAACTGCAGTTTCTTGCACTTCCGCATTGGCCTCATTTCCCAGCCACGGAGGTTGCTGCTTGGTTTGTACAGGCCAGCTGTGTATGTTTAATCTATGGGTCTCAGTCAATGTGGATTTGTAATTTTTCAAACTTTTTGATGAAGGAATGAAATATTTTTTTCTTACTAAAACTCATGGTAGACAGGTACTCTTCTCAAAAACCTGATAAAAGACCCAGTGAACACAGGAAGACACACACACCTCAGGACACAGGTAAATATACTGTAGCATGATTCACGATACACACCTCATTGCCATAGAAACTCCGTCCCCTGTCTCTTTTTGGCCCCTGTCCCCGTGTCCCCGGCGCCTCATTGGTGCTGATTGTCTGCTGAGCTGCTGCAAGAATTTCATCTAGTTTATCTGAGAGAAAGAAGGGGGAGAAAGAGACAGAAAGAGAGACAGAAAGGTAGAAAGAGAGAGAGAGACACACGGCAATGAAACAGAAAAATGGACAGCAACAAAAATGAAGGAAGCAATGTGTGGAAAGGGACAAACTTGATGAAGGTGGGTGAGAGAGAGAGGAACAGATTCAGGAAACATCCACTGACAAACATGAGCTTCCTTACTCAAAGCCATCTGATAGACTGTCCTCTTCTTCTCCGTAACTTGTGAGGATTCGAATTCTAGAAGAAAAGAAACTCAGAATGAGTGACTGAGCGCTGAGTGCCAAGTCATTTTGGTCAGACATAAATACAATGCCTTAAGCGAGGGTGTACCAGAGCATACCTGATTTTTTTTTCCAAGGGGTAGCAGCTGGAAGGAGGACAAAAGGAGACTTAAGTTTTGGCAGGAGCGAAAGTGCGATAGCGTTGTTACAGTGAATACTAATCACATTCCCCCGGAGCCTGACAAACTGAGTCACCTCGCCAGGCTTTTCGATCTTTCGATGTAAAAGAACGTACATCACACCCACGCTTTAAGACAGCTGAAGTTTGCACACTTATGTTACAGTAAATATGCTACACACACACACACACACATATATACAGTACGCTGCTTTCTTGTTACTCTCTAACACACACAAATGTGGAATTAGTTTGAAGCTCCCACCTCTCTCCACTGTTAAATAGTTAAGATCCCGCCAGCGGTGAAGTGAGGACAAAGGAGACAAAGAAAGACAGAGTTAGTGGTTAAACCAGTGAACAGTAAAGGGACAAGTCCACAGAGGTGTAAAGGGAAGGAATAAAAGATGACCCTTTAGTGTTTGCATCCACTGCTGAGTGAGTGAGCTTGTGTGTGTGTGTGGACTGAATAGAGACAGGGTTATCTACCATACTTGTACTCTAGCTGTTATATTTCATAATGTGTACTTTATTGAGCTCAATCAAACAGAAATTAAATTTTAATGTCCGAAGGTTAAACCAAGCATGAAAGGGGGTTTGAACTTCATTTCATCTCTTACTTACAACTGCACTGCACAAATCCCTTTCAGAAAATAAGCCGGCGTTTTGTCGAGACACGTGTCCAAACATATTTAAACAACACTTGAAATGAAGTGTCAGGAAAACAACAATTTGTGGACTTAAGTGCACCGCAGGATCATTTCCATTTTAATGTCCTTGTTATCTTGCAGCATGACTTCTAGGTGAACTGGGACACTGCACCAATCACGGCGAGGTGAGATAGTTTAATAGGCGTCACAGCTAAATGAATTCTAATGCATTAGAATAAGCATATGGCGGAGTCTGACATGGCTGCATCACGCACTGTACTCCCCTCACCTTGATCCAGAAGGAGGCGAGAGCAAAGAGGAGGAAGTTACAAGGTGTCTGACTGCAAATTAAGCACCCACATCTCGAGGAACGGGATTGTTTTTTTGATAAATGCACCTTATATCGAGTCAAACTGCCTCTTTGATTAAAAAGTTTAGCATTAGGTAATGTGTATAGCTATATAGATTTTTGAGTCTGACAACACAATATGTGTGGGACGCTGTTTCTAAATTACCTCAAATTCTAGTGTGGCTTTTAAATGTTTTGTAACTTATCGCAGAAATTATACATTTGATACATCTGCAATAAGCTAATGTCGGCCTGGAAGATTTAGCCTTTAGCACTGAGGAACTTTAATATGTTGGTATAAACATGACGATGATAATGATGAGGCTACACAGATTCAAAACAGCAACATAGTTACTGCCAATTTTTTAACTCAAAAAACAATGGCTTCCTTTTGCAGACGTTTTGAGGTGGAAGAAGAGCACCTTCATGTTTTTTTATGTTCATCCTAATGAATAATTTCGAGACAGTACTGCAAAATATAAAATTGTTCATCAATGTCTCAAAATGAATGTGGTTATTGGTTGGTACCTGTAGGTTTGTTGGAGTGAAACTCTGAATCACTGCATGCATACATACAGTGCTAGTGCTTAAATAATAGTGTACATAGTGGCAAGTAGTGGAGGGAGGGTGGTGGGTTGGGGGGTACAGGAAGCTGGAACCTGTGCTTCAGACTGGGTGCTCATGCTTTGTGCTTTGTCAGGTGAGGTCACACCACAGAGAGAAGGCAGGTGAGGTGAGGAGACGGGGGAGGAGGAATAAAGCGAAGGGCTGATTTCGACACTCAGATCCAGACTTACAGCAGCAGGGCAGGGCTCGTTGTAGCTGCTAAAAATTTAGACAAGTTTTAAAAAATCCTTAAGTTAAGTAACCGAATCTGAGACCGGCTGATGAAACCCTGCAGGTTCTCCTCCTCTCCTCCAGCAGCTCCACGTGTCGTCAGCTTTCAGACATCACCGGGCATGCTCAGAACCAGACAGCAGCCACAGCGAACGCCACAAACATTTAGAAGATATAACCCAGCCAACGTTCTGATCTGCAAATGGGGGCGTTGACCCTCAACATGCACTCTCCTCCCACTATTTTGCCTCAAATAGAGATGGCATAAGCATAGCCACACATAATGCTGTCACCATAGCAACAGACCTGGAACAAAGTTGTTGTTTTGGTTGGGTTTTTTTTTTTTCCTCAAAAAAATTACTCATCTCTAATAATTTTATCCTGGGTGTGATTTCTTCCAAATCAATCAGAGACGATTACAAAACGATAAAAGATAAACAAAAAATATAAAGACATATTTTGCAAGTTGCTCATTAATACATGAAGAACAGATACTTTGCATGATGTTTGTGGCATCAAAACTGTATGTAACTGTAAATGTAATGTAAACTGGCATGTAAAACTCTTCTCAGGTGACGCCCATTCCCCTGCAGTGTTACCTTGGCAACAAATACTTGCTGAGTGTCTGTGTGTGTGTGTTGAGCGAAGGGGCTGGTAGACTGCTCTGTGGGCGGCGGGGGGTTAAAGCTGTGGGCGGGCCTGGGTAGTGGTGGGTGGGGAGGTGGTGGTGCAGGGGGGTAAGAGGTAAGAGAGAGAGAGGTGGGCAGTGAGAGAGGGATCACAGGGTGGATGCCGACACTTTTTTTTCTGGGTGGGGTTACCTGTAGTGGGGGTGCTGGAAGTGACAGTGTGGAACCTCTGAAAGAACAGTGAAATGCATTGAGACCGTCATCCACGGCGGTAGTCAGTCTTCTTTTTTCTTTCCTTTTACTTCCTGTCACTGAATAACTGTCTCCCTCTCTACTTTCTTATTGTCTAAATTTAGCCCTAGCTCAACTCCCCTTCACACTTTGAGCATCTTTAGCAACCCCCAACACTCTGGTTTCACACTCTTTCTATCATTCCCCATCACCTCCATCTATTTCTTCTTCTTCTTACTCAAGCTCTTCAAGTATTAAACGTTCTCCTTATTTGTCAACACCTCCCTGCCTGTTGTCTTTCACTCCACCAAAAGTTTATCTAAGGCTTACCCATCTCCTCCAATTCTGAAGTCATGGATTTGGATCGCAGGGCGATAGCCGGCGTGCTCAGCCTCTTGCTCTGCTGGGGGACTGGAGGAGCAGAACAAAGAAGAAGGTTCAGTTACCACCGGCGTTCACCAACAGTAGCACCCCAGGCTGCAGTAGATCAGACTCTTACTTTTCTTCCTAGCGCCCTCCTCCATGTCGGGGTTGCGGGTTACCATGACAACCTTGACCATGAGGCTGTTGCCACCTTGCCGGATCATGTTGACGACCTGCCGGTGACCAACCTTCACCATGTTCTGACCATTGACCTGGGACAGAGTCAAATATATATAAGTGTAGCTCAGGGCTCTTGGACATTAATATCAGCAGAGCTGTATTTATAAAAACAAATGTCACAGTATGAGAAATAAAGTCTAAAACTGAATAAATCGACTGAAATATATTTGACTTATAGTTTTTACAGACTGGTGGAAGTGAGTATCTCAAAAACCTAAAAATAGCTTTTGAAGAAATCTGGAGGAAATTCAGGCCTTGGGCCACGGAACAAAATATTTGTGGATCGAGGTGTGAATTCAGAAGTTTTGAACATTTGGAACTGAAAAAATCTGGATCCAGCTGACTAAATATTTTTTAAAATCCCACATTTAAAGGTCTATACACCTTTGCATCATCTGACGGTTTGTATAAGTTAAAAGACGTCTACATAAAATACGCCAGTGCTCTCAATTCCAACCCATAGTGCAATGGTAAATCGCGGTAAAGTACTTCTATCAGGAAATCCCCCATCCTGAGACCGGCTCTCCAGGCGACACCTCCCTCGTCCACTGACTCCAGATACTGCAGGGCAGGGAAGGCCGGGGTGGGAGTGAACTCCTCGATAGGAGTCTGAGCTGGAGACACCGTGAAAATATGAGAACGCATTAACATCGCATGCCATATATGATTAAAACTACCTAATGAGTGTGATTGCAGGGTAGGTGATGCTTGTGTTCATTTCACATTTCTTACCTTTGGCCCCTCTCAGCACAAAGCCAAAACCCTCGCTGTCTTTTTTCTGCAGAAGCACGGTCTTCTCCTTGATTATATAGTCACTAGCAGAGAGAAGACACAGAGAGGGAGAGAGTTAGACGTGACATAAGACAAAAATGAAAGACAGGAGTCAAGGAGGTGCTGTACATCTTTGCAGATTGGCATTCACTCTCTGTTTTAATCAATAGACACGATGGGTGGAAAGTTTCAAAATCCATAAATCACAAGATTTAACTTTCTGGTTTTCCCTTCCCCAACTACACCACACCTCTCCTCTGCTGTCCGCTTCCCACTCCCTGTGTCCCACCAACACCGACATCACCACCAACATTAGAGACGATTGATTAAAAATGAGTATTTACGTATATTATTTGCATGCGTATATGTATTATATTCCTCCTGATACGTTTTTGTCAGTGAGCCCAGAGCTGGTTTCTAACAGAACCTCGGAGAAGAAGAAGAAGAAGTGCTATATACAGTACGATGCCGCTGCTTGTTGCCTCAGCAACAGCCAGAACTGGACGCAGAGAAACTTGCTTGGGTAAGTGCACACCAGAGCCAAGCCACGTAACGGTACGCTCGTAGTCCCTGACAGCAGAGAACAGACACTGCATGCTCACAGGTGGAGTCTGAACAGTGGAGTATACTCTGTGTTCTGTCTCGTGGCACAAACAGACAGCGGTTGACTGTAACTGTGCTTCACTTGAGTATTTCCATTTTATGAGACTTTATATCTCCACTCGACTGAAATATTTGACAACTATGATTGCAAGTTACTTCAGATTTAAGATTTCACATAAAAAGACATTTAAGTACGAAGCATCGTCGGAGATTAAACCTTTGGTTTTCAACATTCAACACTCACTCCTAAGTGAGGCCTCTTGTCATGTTTCAATCACGTCTGCTCACATCATTTTATTTAAGTAACTGTTCGAGGTCCAGATAGGTAAATGTTTTTTTGTTTTTCACCAAAAAAGTAAAAATTAGAGAAACATCAAAAAAATGAATGCACTTATCTTGCGACCCTTCGAAGGGGCTCCAACCCCGGGTTGGAAACCACCGGACTAAACTACCTAACTGTATGTAAACTTGCTCTAACCCTGCAGAATGAGTTCTTTTGACACTTTAAGTACATTTTGCTGATACTATTTCTGACTCAAGATGGATTTTGAATGCAGGAGTTTAACTTGTAATGAAACATTTTTACATTGTCACAATGATATATTGACATCAGCAGAGGACTGGAGCAAATTCACACATTTTGACTGGCTTTTAAAAACAAATCTGTATGCAGAAATTGACTTTTCCTCAGTTGTGTTTTGTCCTCATGTGAGATCAGACACGTCAAACACACACATGGAAGCTTGGCTAACTCCACTTGAAGCCACTTTGGAGTAAGGCCTGCTGGCCTCTAGCGGACTCGTGTCTTGTTATGAATGGAAAGACCATCCAAACAGCCATTCAGTCAGTGAGTCAGAGAGGTATATATACCGTGTCAGCTGTAACATACTGTAACCACATGCTGATAATCCCATCGTGCACCAAAATAGTCCCAGCCCACTCCATCTGTTCATCCCTCTCTCTTTTTCTCTTCACTGGCTTTTCTTTTTTACATTTTTCCATCCTAATGGCCCCGACTACTCCATACCTCTTCTCTATACTGGCTTCTTTCCCTTGTTCTCCAAACTTCTACTCATTTTTTTTCTAATCACATTTCCCCCTAATGATCTTTTTCATTCAGCCTATTGAGTGCATGATGCTCTCCACAGGCTGTGAGAGCCTCTCTGTCTCTGCCAAGGCTCTCTGTCTCTTTTGTTATTCTTGTCCTCTTCTGTTCATCTCTGCTCGCCCAAGCCCGAGAGGGAACAAGTGAATAAATGAGCACATACTGTACATACAAACGCATTCACACAGATATTAAGGCAGGATTGGGATTTAGGTACAAAGTAATGCGATCGCGTCCCTCCTGTAGCTGTTAGCCTGTTAGCTAACACAAGCAACAAGTCACTGCATGGAGATTCAACATGCCTGCAGACAACAAACATGTCAACTCAGGAAACTTTACCATCAATAGCACTTATTTCCCTCCTGACGCTGCTGAGCTTCATGCACAGTACTTCTGCCCAGTCTAAATATAATGGATTACTACTGCAATATGAAGTCTCCTAGATTTATGGGACCTTTATTTGAGGGACTGCATGATTAAATGCCTCAAAAACAACACTTGAAGAGCTATTACATACATCACTGGGGTCGCTGAGAAACTCTGAAATATTGGACTTGTTTTATTCTAAAGAACCGCTGCCTTTTAAGTGCCTCATAAGCAGATATATTAACTCATCAGAATGACAAAATGTTATGAGAAGTGATACTAATGCAGCAGAAAATGCAGAACAGGCCTGATCAAAACTTGCACAGAAAAAAGATGCACTCAGAGCCTTTCGCACAGCTGACAGTCACTCAGGGCAAAGTGACACCCGCGACGCCAAGTCATCCACGATGTGAGCAAATAATTATGGCAACTTGCACGCT
>OX336897.1:3235555-3330555 GCA_946959425.1 Argyrosomus regius | reverse complement strand
CAAAATATATCCAGCTGTCAATAACAGGCCGTGGGTGGGACAGAAGATGAGGATCAGAGACTGGCAGATGAAATGACTCTGTTTATTAGGAATGGACCAATACGCTGGGCTAAAAAACTCATCAGTCATGTCCAAACTCTTCCATCTTAACCATGACCAGCTTCAGGCATTGTAGTCTACCAGACCTGCTGTAAAGAATAAGTCATTCTTCTTCTTACAAATGAAAAGTTGAAGAGAATGAGGTAGAGCCTCACCTGGTGTGGTATGACCAGGATGGCTACGGTAGCTAATGTTAGTCAATGTTAGCAAAACGTAGGTAGAAACTGCTTTTTAATGGGCATTACTGAGCCAGCTAACTGACTTTATTACTCTCCTCGACTTTCTTTACGACCATCCTGTAATTGTCACTTGTGGCAACAGGGTCTAGTGTTTAGTAACCTTGCATAGATCACTTGAAGGGATACACTAAATGGGAGTTGGAGAGTGGTGCTCATCCAACTTTACAAAATAAATTCTGCTTTCGACACAACAACCCATTCAGCAACACAAGAGACATCTGTACAGCAGCTACCGTATGAGCTACACAGCAGTGGATCCTCGGAAATGTGTGTCCTCACAAATCTTTACGTGAACAGTGTGATGTGGACCAAATTCAGCCTCTTCAGTGTCAGTCATACAACCAATTCATTATGTGTTAGCATGAAGCAAAGGGGATCAATGATCTACCACAGCCACATGGATGTCTGTGGTATCATCTGACAAAAAAGGAAATTAGCTATCACCCAAATAATTACTGAGTTCCACAGAGAACTTTATTTGATCATGATCATCCAGAGGTTTTTGATAGATCTCACTCTAAACTAAAGTCGTGGACCAACTGACCAATCAACCAATTGACATTTCCATCCCTATAAATAAAATATAATCTGTATCATATGAGCCTTGAAAATGCACATCGATCTTTCTTTGGACTTCACAGTCCGAATGAAGAAAGTTAAAACATGCACAGAGGGCATCCTTCACATTTTTATTCCAACCTGCTTCGACCCCATGGTGCTCGAACACAAAAAAACGATGCATATGTTTCTTTTCATCCATTTGTAAACAAAGTATGCTTTTCTTCATTCATCCAAGCTCTTCATCCCCCTCTTGAACCCCTCCTCTCCCTTTAAAGTGCCCTTCACTGTCTGACCTCCAGATGGAGACACCACAGGGGAGAGAGGGTGATAGAAAGAAAATTAAAAAAGTACAGGGGGGTTAGTGATACAGTGATGAATAGAAAGCGAGGGAAGGATGCGGAGATGGTCAGGAGATGTGGCCAAATATAGAGGCTTGAAAGGAGACAGGTGAGATATTACATGTAGTGATAAAGACTGTGAAAGTAGGCCCATGTGAGGGCGGCTCTGAGTCAGCCATGCCTGCCTGCCTGGCCAAACAAATAGTCTCAGGCTCTGTCTATGCTGCTGCAGTACATGGCTTTAATTATCCATGATGTGTGTGTTAGAGTGTGTGTACAGACATACGTGTGTGAGTTTGCATGGCTGAGTGCGTCGCTTGCATGAAATGTCACTGTTGATGAAAAGCATGTTAATAATAAATGATACTGTGAGCATGTGCGAGAGAGAAACACACTTACAGAGGGAGATTAAGAGAAAGGAAAACATGATAAGAAAGGCCTGAAAGAGAAAGTTGAGGAATGATAAAGAATGATGACGAGTGAGGGAATGGAAAAAGAGGCAGACGGCAGGATTTGGTGTAAATAATACATGTGATTGATAATGGCTTTATTTCTATGTAAATAATTCTCTCTTTGCTCAGTCCAAGTCACGGACACTGAAATGAGTTTGCCTCAAAGCGACGGCGCGTTTGCCATGATGCAGATGCGAGGCATTAAAGGGAATGACATTATATTAGGCCGAGTTAATGAGGAGAAGTCAATACGGGAGAGTTTCCCTGCACTCGTGTGTCAACAGATCACCTCCACGGGAAGATCCGGCCAAGTTTCTGCTGCTCAAAACGCTGAATAGGAGCAGTTTTCTGGTAATTTTCCCATGCTGATGAAGCTACAGTGGGTGGATGACTGTCTGTATCAGCGCAAGAAGCATAATGACCTTCCGTTAGAAGTCAAACATCTCAGTTGCTGTTTTTAAGATGAGTTGTGGTTCGTTAGAAAACGCATCTGACAACACAAAAAGAGATTTCAGGCACCAGAGGTGGTGTGAAAGATCTAAAAACTGCAGCCTGGCAATGTGGCTTTACACCTCAGAGCCAACAGCCAGACGTACAAAGAAAAGAACGTCCTCCAAAATCCAGATTTGACAAAAATATTCTGCCTGTCTGTCCAGGTTAAATTCAGCAAAACCCAGCGAGTCAAAACACGGCTAGTAAACCTGCGCCTTAGAGGATGACTCGGGCTTCTAGACCCCGAGTCAGCGAAGCCTCACACATTGTCACCCTGCCGCATGAATCACTCACAACACATCACATCACACAAATCAAAGCACCGCTGGAACGTATGAATCACTGCATGAATCATCTTATCTCAGTAGATGTATACAGTATGTTACCGTGCAAACAAATCCCCCTCTCAACATGTGCTGTGTGTCTAAACATTGAGGGGTCATTGTCAAAGGGGCGTTAGTTTGATTTGTGGCACCCACTGGGAGGAAGGAAGTGACATCACACGCTGTGGCCGATGCTAGGAAACAATCATGAGGTGGGGCAATAATCTGAATGTCGAACTGACCTCCTCTTTATTTAACAAGGATGAGTCTAATGTCACACCAAACAAACAACGAAGCATCCACGTGCCTCAATTTGCCCCAAATACCCCCCACAATCATGGTCTCATTCATTTTTGCCCCTGCTGCTCAGAGAAACTGTGCAGGCTGATGCTTCTTTGAATAAAACTGGCAGTTTTACCAAAACACATTGCGATGGCTAGCTTCAAGGCGACTCTTACCTGGGAGCGTCGAAGCTGTCATAGGATCCCACAGTGTAATGGCGGAACAGCCTTTTGGCTCGTTCTCCACGGCTCTCTGCAACACAACATCCCGGCGACATCAGCACCCACATTAAATCTGGGATTTGTAAGGCTTATTTTACAGCAGGTGTTGTTCAGTTAGTGTATTACTATAACTATAATAACATATTATCGTTACAGGAGACTCTCTCTTTTACATTTGATCTACCGATCACAGGATCTATATCTACTACACCTGCTACTGTACGTTTTATTGCTGTTACATCTACATGTTCTCTTTTTATATTTATATTTCTTATATTTATCCTTATATATAAGAAATATTCTGTCAAATATTCTGGTGTAAGGATCTGATCTTTATGTCACAATCTGACGACAGTCCATTGAAATGATAATCTCTAGATGAATCAGTTAATAAAATAATACTTTGTTTTTGCAGATCTAATGCATACATTGAATACAGAATACTTTAAAGAGTCAAGAGTTTGATCTCAGGTCTGTGTGGCAAATATGAAGTTAGATCCAGTAACCAGTTAGCTTAATTGGAAACACACAAACTGAAACGGGCATCTTGGTTCTGTCCAAAGGTGACAAAATCCACCTATCAGCACCTCTAAAGCTCACTAATTAACACATTACACCTTGTTTGTTTATCATGTACAAAAACTCAAGTGTAAAAAGGACACACTGTGATTCTACAGGGTGTGTGTGTGTGTGTGTGTGTGTGTGTGTGTGTGTGTGTGTGTGCTGGACTATTTCTTGGCACGGGGCAGCGACTTGCTGAAGTTTGTAGTCACCGCGAGGCGTCCAGGCAAGCAGAGATTTTAGGAAGGTACCGAGTCCGGCCAAGAAATAGTCAACCTCATAACCCCTATAATAAGAATATTTCCCAAAATGTCAAACTATTCCCATAATACAATAACTTAGGAGCTTGTCTTCAATCTGCATGGTTACATAACATGAAAATTATCATCTTAATTCATCATACACTTTTGCAAGAGACTGAGAATTAGTTTCAAATTCATGAGAGGGTAAAAGCGAACCTCCTTGTTAAAAGGTGTTTTTCACCTCTTAAGTGATGTTGGGTGTTTTCCAGGATGAGCCTGCTGTGTGTGTGTTTTTCTGCGAGTGTGTGTGTGTGGTCACCTGATCGGTTGTCTTGGCTTCGTAGCATCACTTCCTCCACGCAGTCGGAGGGGAACCAGCCTGTGCGACCCCTGACCGTCCCCTCCCAGTACCCGCCCTCGCCAACACTCAACACTAGAGGAGGAGGTGGGGGTGGTGGGGAGAGCAACATGTCAGGAAAAAGGCAAAACAACACACACTGACACACACACGCACACACACACACACACACACCAATGAGAAATGAACACACACGAAAAGACAACAACGTTATACGGACAGAAAAGAAATGATGCAGACACACACACGGACATGCAAACCTCGTACATACTCACCAAGACATACATACCTGGCAACACCTTAGACTCACTCACAAACACACACATATTCATACCTGCAGACATTGAATACAAACATATACAGAGACCTTACACTCATGTTAGGACATGGCCGTTTTACAAACTCATCTGAAGACATTTGGCTTGTATCTGGCCTGGGCGTTGACCAATGGATCCCTTTTACACCTGGTGTTAACATGCATGTTTCTGTTTATGAATGCCATATCCACTGTTTTTTCACCGTTATCTGTCCACCTACAAGCACCTCTGAAGTGCACTAATTAACACGTTATATCTATATTGTTTTATCTCTGCAGAAAAGGTGGATTATTTGCTCGATAGACATCTATCGTCTCGCTTAACTCTCTGCAACAAAGCACAAAATATCAAACTTTTATGAAGCTTTGTGGTCTGGAAGTCCATTTCTCTGCAGTTTTGTTGGGAATGCTCAACATCTGCAGGCTTGAGTGAATGTGGAAGGGTTTCTAGTACCAACTCTGCAGTCCAACACAGCTAATTGCCTCGGTTTTCATGGTCTGAATCTCATCATCCGTGTCCTCGTATAACTTATAGGCAGGAAACAAACACAGAGAAGCTGCACCAGATCTTAAACGAGAGTGAATATTGGATTTAGTCAGGTGGCTATAAATAAAAGGCAGATGGGATAGTCACGTGGAATCCTATGCCCTGTATCTGCTGTATGTGGAAGTAGGCATTTGTTTGGTAACACGTTAGCCACGACGTCTTAATAAACCGATGGTTTAAGCGGTATGTGTTTGTGTGGGATGGCGGTATTAGCTATAGTGTTATGGTCACTGGATATTTGCCAGTGTAGTAGTAGATGTGATGCAGGATCTCGCTTAGTGTCCAAAATACTTCATCAGTTAGCTAAATGGTGTTCGCTTAAAAGCTGCTAATTAAATCTCAACTCTGAAATTGTTGAACCCCTGCAGTCAGCAGCTTACATATTACAAAGGACTGTTTGGGGCTATGCCAAAGATCCAAACAGAGAAGGTCTACTGTACATGTAACCTCTTGCTACATATATATCTTTCTATAATGTTGCTTTGCATGTTCATTTTTACAGGTGTGTGTATATAAAAGCGCAGTCATGTTAGTACCAGGTGTAAACATCATCACAAACACCAACTCCCAACCAGACAGACACTTTGAATTCACATGGAAGACAAAATACAGCATTATACTCCAGCACACGTACATATTCACAGTGTCATGTCACGAAATGAACATATACTCACCTTTGACCCTGTCTCCCTTATTGAAGCTGATTTCTCGCTCTCCCTGTGCAGAGTGTGACCGAGTAGCTACAAAGACTCGCCCTGGGACGGCGCTGTAGAGGCGTCTCCGCTGGCCTGCGGTTTGTCCGGCCGTGCTGGCGGGTGCAGGCCTGGGTGGGAGGGAGGAGAAGATATGGTTATGGAATTTTCTATCCTTTGTTCTTTGAGAGAAAGGGAACGCCTCTGTTAAACTGACTACTTTATACAGGGAATTTGAGGATTTTTAGGACTTTGTCAGACAGTTTTACCAGTTCAGGGTTCTCTAGTCTCGGGTTCCTCAACCCTCTTTCAGAATCTTCACAGATATCCAGTACAAAGTCTCAAAAGTGCTCAAACCAGCCTTGATGAACCACCATGAGAGGTTCTAGTTCGGCAGCATCTTGTTCACAGATGTCAGCTTTCGTCACTCACGCTTGTCTCCGACTCTGTCTGCTCCGGTCCTCCTTGTCCCCGATCCTCCCTCTGGACGGGGAACGTGTCCTCGCCCCTCTGGGACTGCTGGAGCTCCGCAGGGTTCCTGTATGTTTATAGCCCTGTGAGAGACAAAGAGTAAGAAAAACAGATGAAATATGTTCATATGTATGTCAGAACGTATATATTTATACGTTCTGACTACGCACTCTGTAACTTTCTCTGACTTCTATATCTCTAATTAATCATAAAAACTCTGTTTAAGAGCGCGTAATGTTTACAGATAACATCAACATGAATCAAATGATAAATATAATCATAAGCATGTACTGTAAATGTCTCATAAATTATGCAGTTTTATTACATGTTGCATGTTTATGAGCTTTCACTCGTCACACATCCTGAAGGAGATGATGACGAGCGTCTACGACTTCATGATTTATGTTCTGCTACACAGCGTGTACAGTAATAAGTACATGGATGACTTATGCAAGAAGCTGCTGCAATGAACACTGTTCAACAGTAGAGGTTAATAAAGGTCAACCATTATATTGTAATATAACTTAAAATGTAAGCATTTGTGTATAAAGTGTTGGCTGTCTGTGCTTGTAAATCGATCAGTAGATTAGTATCTACAACGTTACAAGTTATTGTTGTAATACATTACTCCCCAATGAATAACTCTAAATACTTTTGATAGGTCAAAAGCTCCAGAACAACTGCTAAATGGACTTTGAGGTGAGATTGTTTTGTCAGCTGCTGCTTCCACTGTCACCAATCGATGTAGGTCAACGTGGATCAGATGTCAGAGCGGTGTTCAGGATCATGGACCTCTAACATTATAACATCACTGAGCAAACTTGAAGGACTCTGTGAAGACTAAATGATTTTGTCTCTTTCCAATGTCAACAATTTAAACTTGCACACCTGCACAGAGACGATGTTGGTCCCTGGAGCGTTGGGCACTGCCATCCAGTCCGGCAGGTTCATGCTGCTGTCGCTGTTGGCCCGGAGAAATGGATGAGGGTGGGGTATCGTCAGCCGCTGGGTGCTCTCCCGCCTCTGGGGGGCGTACTTTGGAGACTCCACAAAGGGAACTTGAACAGGAAAGAGCGAGAGGAAAAGGTGAGCGTAATATCAGATCTGTTTGTCACTGCTCTTATTTTACACATCCTCGTACTCATGCACGTTTATAATTTCAGTTCCAACATGCTGCCAGAGTATATGCATTTTTGTATTTTTTTATTGCTGACTAATTTCCTCTGTGAAGCTCCAGCATACCATTTTAGACCAGTATAATGTCGAACACTGAGGGCCAGTCAGACCTCGGCTACTTACCCACATCAGTATCCCGGTGGTTTTTGATAATTTCTCCCAGCTCAAAATGGCCGGACATAACAGCCACCTGATAAAACACACACACATGGACACACACATACAAAATGAAAGAGTAAAACTATGTATTTATTGTATATGTTATATGTAAATGTTCACTATGTATTTTGTAGTTACAGTCAGTAGCTTGGCCACGAAGCAATAGTGATTCGTGGCCATGGCATGTTTAAAATCATATTTAATATAAACATATAGATCACATTCTCTAGATGTAGATGATGATCACACATAAACATCCCTTAGTTGTTCCAGTTATTCATTTATTAATGTGTTTATGTGCTTCAGTTTTGCGTACTGTCCATATTTTTGGATTCTTTCCACCAGTGCACAGATGCTTTTAACCTTTTTTCTGGACAAACAGCACAGGTCAGCACACAATCCAGCAATCTCAAAGCTTGCTCTGTGTTGCCTCTTCTCTCTTGTTTTCTGTCTTTGCGCACGCACACACACAAACACAACAGATTGTCTCAGCTGGCTTTTTCTGCACTGACAGAGTTAATGTATCCAGATTAACGGGTCACATGCAATCCTGCCACCTGGGACCTCTGTGTGCATCGCAGCACAATAATGGTTTAAAGTGAAATTAGGCCCTGGCACTTTCTGCTACGTTAACTTAATAAGACACTAAACCATACAACCACCCAACACGCATAATTACCCAGCCAGGCACTCAGCCATTACCTGAAAGGGGGTCTGCCCACTGTTGTTCTTTGTGTCTTTATTTGCTCCCCGGTAAAGCAGAATTCGTGCACAGCTTTCCTGCAACAAACAGCATTGATTAATGAGCATTAATCATAAAATATGAATTGTATAATCACTGCTTAATGTAGAAATGCATGTCATTAGTTCACATGCATGCATTAGCTTTAGTAAGCACAATATTTTAGACTTTGTGCTACAATCTCACCGCAAATATAAGTCTGTCTGTTGACAAAAGTTTACAATACACAAAATTATTCATACTTAATCTTCAAGTCAAATTAAAATGATATAATTAAATATACAGATTAAGATTACTTGTATGTTTGAAGCTTTAAGCTGTTTTATCGGCTCTCTACGAGCTGAGATTTGATCTCTATGAAAGAGTGTGTATACCTTGTTGTATAAAGCACAGATGTGCAAGGCAGTGTTTCCAGAGGCATTCTGGGAGGAAGAATCGGCCCCATAGAAGAGGAGGTGCTCCAGATGCTGCGAGTTACCATTCTGACAGGCCTGAGTGAAGACGAACAGATCGTGGAAGAAGGATGGAAAGAGTTTATTAAGGAGGTTAAAAAGTACAGAGGAGTAAAAATAGGAAGGATTTTAAGAAAGAGAGCAGAGAGGTGAAGAAGCAAACAAAGATGAAGAAGAGACAGCGACACAGAGAGAAGAGGAACAAGGTGACAGTTAGAAAGTGACACCTCATTTAATTAACACCACCTCCGAACTCAGAGGGCGAGAAAACAGTGAGAGCACGAGTGACATCCAATAATAATAATAATAATCGTAGCTAATTATCATCATATGGACACACACATCATACAGTCAAAATCTATAATCTATATGATCAATTTATCTTAACTCTTATTATTACTTTGGTCACATCAAATGCTCATTTCTGATTGGTTGGCAGCTCTCCATGTCAGCGTAGGATTTCTTTATATCCTCTGTAAGGGACAATAGTATAACCTTGACAATGAACAAGATATAATAAAATCATTTTCACCTACACCTCAACCATTATTTTCTTTCATGGAAGCCTTTAAGTGCAATATCCCTTACATAAGTAGCCTACAGGTGACTGGATTTGCTGGTTGCTACAGTATAAGGAAACATACTGCATGTATACATGTATATATGTATATATACACAGTACGTATAAAAACTGCCTGGAGGGGGCTGACAACATTCATAAAAAGCTATTTGTATTGGATTTAGTCGAGGTTTTTAGTGCTGATTGATTGAAACTTCTAATTTTGAGGTGCCATGTAAGTATCCAAGTTTAAAGACAGTGAGATCCAATTCAAAGATCTGAGTATCAATGCTAAACTTATGTTCAAATCCCACTCAACACACACACACACACACACACACAGTCTAAGATGGAGGCCACAAGTGTCTACGAGGGCTGAAGAGACACATGCTGATGAAGCGTGGGCGATCACACCGAGACAAAGAGGTTGATACCTTTATTTTTCTGTCCACTTCACTGCTGGAATATGAGGCCAGAGAAACAGGGTGGGTGGGATGAAGGGTGAAAGGTGGAGTGTTTCATGGCATGAATGGGTTTTTTTTGGATGTAGACACACACGCAGAAACTGGAACACAGAGTAGACTGATACATTACACACAGGATGAGTGCACACACTTGTGTAAAACAAACAACGGTAACTAAAACCCCAAAGGCAGGACTTCTTTTTCTGGTGCTTTCACACCACATCTTTAAATAGACACAAATTAGGCCACTGACCCCATTAGATTGAAATATTTTGCCCCGAGCACCCTCTAACAAAAGTTTTGCTGTTGTAGAATTAACTGTATACGCAGCACATGTGAGATAATACACCTGTGATTAAATACTTTCTATATTTGCATCCATATCCTCTTAATTCTTTATTAAAAATCTACAGAAAACCCCTTAAACAACTCTCTAAGGAAGTCTTTCTCACACACACACACACTCACACACACACACACCTGATGTGTCTCGTCCCAGCCGTTCTCGTCCCTGATACCCAGCTTGGCACGGTGGTAAAGGAGTGTTTCGCAGCAGGAGGTGTCTCCCCCTGTCAGCACAGTGTGGTAGAGCGGCGTCAGCCCTCGTCGGTCCTTATAGTCCGGAGACGCACCGAGAGACAGCAGGACCTGCAGGACGACACAGCCAGAAAAGTCAGGCCATTCTCAAATACTTAGAGTAATCAAAACAATAAGGGAGCATAATAATGTATGCAATTATTACTCTGCAGTGAAATGATGATGACTTTTATGAGCTATCAACACAATAATAAAAAAAATAGGCAAGGACAAATATCTTAAGGTGGTTTCCAATTTCAAGTGGAGGAATATTCATGGAGTTTTAAATCAGGATGGGAGCACATAGCCGGGGGTTCAGAGAGGTCATGTAACACCCGAGGCTTCGGAGGATTTTATATTCAATCAGAGCGTGCTGTAAATCTTTACACAGTTCAGCAGCTGTTTCTTTCCTTTGTGGAAAACACGGACATGACAATGTAACACGTGTAATTATCTCCCTCTGAATGAGTTTCCCCTCTACAGGTACGAGTCTTTTTCTTGGTAATTTAAGAGCTGAAATTCTGGACAAATGCCTAAAAAATGCAAAGTGTAAATATGCTGCACACATTTAAACCAGACAATCTGAATTTTAATGTCTTCTCTGGTTGAATAGAATAACAGATTCTTTTGCCCATGTGCATTTTGTGTGTGGGTGGGTGTGGATTGCTGAGTGAGAGGGTCTGTTTATTCTGTCTTCAGCTTGTTCACTTGAACACAAATGAAGATAATACTGCATCAGTTTCAGGGCAAGTATCCATCTTGCAGATATGCACCCTGGTGTAGGTGGAATTTTCTCCTTTTACAGTGTGACAATGAAAACTCATTACTTGTTGATGTTAGATAACAGCATTCCTATACAGGGACAACATGTGTGAATGTTTACCAGCAGGGCTGTATGGCGGTGGCCTCGAACAGCCTTGTGTATCGACGTGAGTCCATCTTTGGCGCGGAAGTCAATATGAGCCCCTCCATCCACCAGGACCCGGATGGCCTCACCTCCACCCGGCTCGCACTGCACCGCCAGGGACAGAGGAGTCTCTGGCGGACACACACAAGGAGATTCAAATAAAGTTTTTAATGGTCACAAGGATTAGTTCAAGAACAGGAGTCTCAAAGTCAAATTATTCGGGGGGGGCACTGGCCAGATTGTTTGCTCATAGGGGGGCTGCTCGAACCTTCAGCAATAAATCTTAAATATTTACACTCGGACTCTGTCCTTGATCTGAGGTTATATTCTTGAACAACAGCAGCTTTCTCCTTACAGGTTACACAGAAAACATATTTTCAAGAAAACACAAACTGTTTGTCTTTGAGGTCAACCATTCCTTTGTGCTTAAAACATTTTGTAAATCAGTTGTCACTGTAACTAATGTGTTCACTGAAAGTTGACAATCTCTAAAACTAGGTGCAGCTTGCTTTACATTTATACCCTGTGGAGTTTTTTGTAAACAAAATGATTATTCCATTATTGCATTGTTTCTTACCAAAATGCATCCCGTGAGGTCAAACAAACAAATTCAATGTATGTACAAAGACATTTTTAATCTATCATAAATCCTAAAATGTTTGCATCCACGCCTTCAAACTCTCTGTCTTCTTCGCTGCCTTTACTGGTGCATTCTTTGTGCATCACCGCCACCAACTGTTCATCAGTGGAACAGCGTGAAACCAAGAGCAAGAATTCATGTAGCCCCAAAAGAACAAATAAACGCATGGAACACACTGTAAAAACACTGCTCCAAAATGCTACTAGTGATATCAAAAACTTAATTAATAAATTAACTAATGCATTAGTCAGTAGTGTACATCATCTGGGAACCATGAATGTCTACTAAATTTTGTGTCATCATTAACTATTGGCAACAAATGTAGCTAAAACCTAGTAGTGTGTCAATTTCTATATGACTGACATCATTACAACTATTTATATGCGCACACACACACTAGCTTTATGATTATTTTTCAAGCTGCTGTCATCTCATTTAATTATTTTATTATGTCTGTTGTACAGACTGTGGAACTGATCATGAGGATACAGAACCTGTAACAGGCTCACTCTTCTAAACTGCGAGAACAAAAAATATTTAAATAATCAATTGTCTTTTTGTGAAAGTAAAAAAAAAAAGTTGCTAAAGGAGTCTTTAAAGTTGCCTGATCTAGCAAGAAAGTTGCTAATTGTTGCCCAGTTCTGCAGCTTGTTCCTCTAAATAAGAAGAAAAAATCTAAATGCACGACAATAAAACAATTACTTGCAATAGCAATAAAATCCTCACACAGTGGGTGGCCTTATGAAATTGTCTTGTGAGCCGGTAATTTGAGATCCCTGTTTTAGAGTTTTAGACAGAAGGATAGTTTCAGAGCTTAAAGAGGAACTCACTCCACACATAAGACAACAGTTCTAAATCCAAGCCAAAGAAATGATTCCCAGATTAATTAACTCAGCTGCACACCCTGAGACAATTCAACCAACTGTAAAATTTCCTGCCAATTCCCTCTTTTCTTCCCGGGAGTTACCTCCTGAGATTGTTGTGTTCCTACAGGTAGCACCGTTAGCTTCCAAGTAAACGCCAAAGCAGTTCTTCCTACCAGTGCATTGACACTTTGCCAATTAGCCTACGTTGACATCAAATAAAGCAACGAAGAACCTCAATTGAATTATGTCAGAATAAAAGCAACGCTGTGTCACAGCACCTTTAACCGCACTTGAACTTCAGCGAGAAAGTTCAACGGTGGCGCCTAGAAGAATGAAAGTGTTCAATGTGTTCCCAGTAAAAACAGGGTACAGAGCGCCGGCTGCCATGACAACAAGAGACTTTCTGGCAAAGAGGAAAACGACTGAGAGCTTTTATCTTCGAAACAGCTTCTTCAGATACAAATAATTTGGGGGGGGAATGTTTTGACTGCACTTCCTCTGAAGTTACCATGTCAGGACGACTCAGGGAATGCCCATTAAACGGTTCCACCGGCAGAGATGGAAGTGAGCCCCCACTGACAGGAGCCACGTTCAATTGTTTTATGTCCTATTAAAGGCAACTCAGTGTGAGCCTTCTGCTGAGCAGGAAAGCAAGAGGAAGGAGCTTCAGAAAGACGAGTGGGTCAAATGTACATACCAGGACCAAAGAACAGTGTTTTTCTAAATACTCTGATCGCATCTTTGCTCTGCCCAAGACCCAAATAGTTTCCGGACTAAGTCAGAACATCTTGACCTGACCTCAGAATTAAGAAAGAAGATGAAACCACTTGAAGCCATGAAGCCATAGTTAGATATTTTCTGCAGATTTGATCCTTATCACATGAATTTTGTTTTTGTTTTTGTTTGTTTGTTTTGTTTTTGTTTTACAGCAAATCTAAGAGTAATTCATATATTAAAATGAATGAATTTAAAATTTTTGTTGCCTTTTATCATCAAAATTTATAAACCAAGGTCCAACATCAAACCCTGATGTTCAAAGTAGCAACAACCACTTCAAGTATCATTTTCAGGTGTTTCTCCTGGCAGTAAAGGGGGTTCATCAGGGCCCTCTGTTGCCCCCTGGTGCTATAAAGCAGAAGTGTGTTTCACACCCGTGATGACAGGCTGTGTGTTTGTGTTTTGACACTTGCTCCCAGAGCGGCTGGAGTGACACGGAGCAGCACATTCAAACTGTAAATGAGCCGTCTGCTGCGCCCCCCCTAAGCACTAACAGGATCCGGGAAAAGCCACCAAATTGTGAACAGCGCTGGCACAGATCCTCGAGAAAGTGTTAGGCCAACATACAGCAGAGCTGAGGGCAGAAAACGGAGGGGGAGGTTTGTTATACGCAGAGAGTTTAAAGGTCAGTTTATACAGCAGAGCCACAGGTCATAACTGAGGGTGTTGAATCTTAAGTATGTCTGTTTGATTGACAGACAAAACAATTCAATAGATAGAGAGAGAGACAGATGAAGGAAAAGATCTGATGGTATGTGGGTGTGTAGATAGATGTATGTGCATGGATGGATGAAATGAGCTGGACCAAGTGTAATCAGACTTCTTGTTTTGTGATAATTGTACGAAAAAATGATTCTAACCAGCTCTAGAATCAGTATTCTGTGTCTTCAATGCACCGTTGTTGTTGTTGTTGTTGTTATGGATACAGGACAGACCGAAAGATGTACTCTGTGGATGAAGTGAATGGTGCTGAGGAAAATGCTAAATGACAGACGGGATGTGACAGGTCCTCAGGCTCATGTGGTACTCCTTACCACCGGTGTCAGAGTCCTGATAGTTTGGATCGAGGCCTTTGTCTATGAACTTCACCATCTTGTCCACAGCGCTGGTTTGGATATAATCCATGAATTTCTTTAGGCTGGCCTGCAGAGGAGAGAAAAGTGCTGCTGTTTTCTAGAGAACAGACAGAATGTGCAGCAAACTACTGTGAGAAACAGTACAGTATAGGACATGCATGCCCAGTGACTCACACTCATGTATGCAGTTACACTGACGTGCCTTAAAGTCACACCCTGTCAGTGCATTTATATAAATGAAACAAGCAGCTGAGCCTTTCAGAGATCCAGTTTCAGGATGAATGGGTTTCATACCTTTGTGTGCAGTTTGGCCAGTTGCTTCTCATCCAGATTGGTCTGTTTGTACACCCTGGTCTTGTATCGAAACTAAACCCGAGAAAAGAGAAAGGAAGGAAGGAGTTAATCCTGACACAGAGAGCGTTTGTCCTTAATTCTCTTAGCTATTGGCCTAGATCCACAAAATGGGGCCTGCAGATTTATTGTACAGAGACACTTTATCTGGTTTGCTATACAGAACCTCCTCTTCTACTTCACCGAAGACAAGAATTGTGAAATAAATTGTCTGGCTTTAGAGCAGTTTAAAGGCGGTTTAGAGCCTCCACTGGGTCATAATACAGAATGAAAAGAAGGCGACTGTACACACTGGATAAGAGATTAGCGGGTGTTGCACTAAACAGAGTCGGGGAACAGTTCTGTGACACTCCTCTAAGAAGTGTGTATAAAACCTCATTCATAAACCAGATCTAAGTTAAATAACATGGTTACAGTAGATGTAAACTTAAAGTGTTCAGTCTTAAAGTGCTGCTGTGTTTTGCTTCAGTCATCTGGGTTAACCTTGAGTAAACTGTGGTCATATGATGTGAAACAAAAAGCTGGTGGTAAAAATGTATTTTAAACCCTAAAAAGAGGAAGTCCTCACATCAGAATCTGTTTTTGACCGTTACATTATTGAATAACAGCGACATCTAGAGGACACACAGGCTACGCCAACTGCAACCGCACCTCCAAATATGGTACCCCTTTTTCAAAGGACTGTGGATACTCTCTGAGCAGCCTCTCCTCCTCCAGGAACTTGGCATCGTGGCCGTCTGTGGCGGGCTGGAACAGACCGTAGTTCAGGACGTCCCGAAGGGATTCGGTCAGGGAGCACAGGACCTGCTGCTTGGCCTTCCACACTGTGGCGTCTGGGTTGAACCGCAAACATTTCTGCAGGAGAGACAGGAGAATACGTTGCTGAGCTTTAACTTCACAGAGCAGTGATCATTAAGTTGATAAAGTTAATAAAACTCAGCTTAAAGAAGTGATGTTAAAGCTGCAGCCAGACTCAGTTCATTGACTTTCTGGTAATCTAAGAAATACCTGAGAGGATCTCCATGATTTTACAAGATAAACAGCAAAAAGAAACTTGTTTTGCAACATTAATATTCATCTGAAACTGTTCCATGAATCATCTCATGACCCCTAAAGTTTATCTTTGGCCTCATTGTAGGACTCAGCACTGTGCATGAGACAATCCCATGGCAGTGCATGCTCTAATCTGACTGACTGCAGCACACTGAGGCTGTCTCTCCCCTCTGAACCAGAAGGGGGAGACAGCGCCAGAGCAAAGTGGGTGATTCCCAGTGGTCTCAGTTAGCAGATAGGATATGAATGGCAGTTTGGTGCAGCTTTAAGTGTCTCCGGTGGGGTCGTGAATGGCCAAATGCATTACAGCTCAGAGGCAAAGTCAGCAAAGTGAAACGTAACTCACTACACAGATGGCTGACAGAAGCTTTTTGGCACTCTCTCCCTCTCTCTCTCTCTCTCTCTCTCTCTCCATCTCATTTGCCCAGAGTGGAGTTGAGTTGTTCTCTGACCTTGAGGCAGCAGCAGGATGATTGGCCCATGCAGAGTACAGCCAGCTGCAAGGATCCTTGCCTCTTACTGCATTACTGCATGGGCACTTGTCTCCAGCCAACACTTATTCTAACCCAGAACACTTGCTCAGTCATTGTCACTCATCTTAATCTCTTCACACAGACACTCTTTGTGTGTGTTTCTGTGTGTGTGTGTGTGTGTGTGTGTGTGTGTGTGTGTGTGTGTGTGTGTGTGTGTGTGTGTGTGTGTGTGTGTGTGTGCCCTACAATGAAAAAGAGATAAAACCCTGCACGGGGTTTTTGTGCAGAGGAGTAACATTTTTTTCTTCCTCCCTCTATTTTATCCACTGTCTCTGTTCGCGCACAGCCAACCCGGTCGCCACGGCAACCGGTTCATTAGTGGAGCAAGCTGCTTGTTGCCATAGAGACATCCCTGTGTTCCCTAGGAGATAGGGTACTGGGAGGGTGTGCGTGTACTTGTGTGTGTGTAAGCGTGTGCATGTTTTTTTTTATGTGTGTGCAGCATGTGTGTGTGTGTGTGTGTGTGTGTGTGTGTATGTGTGTGCAGCGTGGCGAAAGCGAGCAGAGTAAAGGGGGGGGGAATGAATAAGTCTTTGAGTATGAGAGTGAAAAGGGATGAAAAGGTGTGTCTGTTTGTATTAGATTAGGTTTCACACACACACACACACACACACACACACACACATAGATGCACTCACAAGCCTACACACTGCACTTACAGTCCCAGTAAAGGATGCAGGCAAACACTCTAAAATGAATCACAATCACAGCAGGAGAAAATGAAGGTTAAGGATTCAGTCATCATGCAGGAGGAATATTCCCACAGTGAGTCAAGCTGAACAATTATACAATTATGAAACACTGATAATTATCATAAAACAAAGATTCAGATTTCTGTCAGAACTTTCCGTGTACGAGGCTTCACATAGTTGGAGATTTCACTGAGGCAGCCATGCTGCTTATTGATCTGTATACCTCCAGGAATATGATTGATCCTCCAGCTTCTAACCGGCCAGCCAATTAAGGCTTCGAAATGCAACTTGGCTGTGTAAACAGTTTTCCCCACCGCCTTTATATTACAGACATTTATACTGTTAGTAATGCAATAGCACAGCGTGTACACTGTGCTTTATGAAAATCATAGCTAAACTGTCACAGATTGCAGCTTGTTTAAAAGCTCCAATGTGAGCAGTGCTCTCTAGTGGTCAGACAGCTTTGTGTGTAATTTAAGACTCAAAGCTCCTGAGTATGTTGGTTTGTAAAATGTCTATGTAAGATGACAATAGTGCTTCAGGGTCAAAATACAACAAATATAAATGCTAAGATGATGTTTGTCCTCTCAATTTATGTTTGTCTAGCTAGTATTTTGGTAAATCGGTGCTCAGTTACAAACACACTTAAAACACCAAGTCCTAGCAACTGGTACTCACTGTATTTCAGTGATATAAAGTACCACTGCAAAAGTGTAGTGGAGTATCAAAAGTAAAAGTGATTGTTCTGCAGAGAGAGCCCCCCCGTGAGTGATATATTGTTATATATGATATTATTAGATTGTTAATATAGATGCATCATTTTACTTTTATAGCTGGTCGAGGTGGAGCTGGTTTTAAAGTTCAGCGGTTTAGTGCAGTGGTTGTCAATCCAGACCGGCCCCTCGAGGAGGCGCAAAATAAACTTGAACGAGTTGTGAGATTATTAATGAGCCAGGAGAGAAGAAAACAATGAATTTTAACAAACAAATCTGTATTAATTTTCTCTTATCTTTGCTTTTTTTATGTAAAATATTGGATAATGTGTTCTTTTTAAAATGTTAATCTGAAAAGTACAGCTGTCAAATAAATACAGTGGAGCAAAAAGTTCAATATTTCCTTCTGAAATGTGGCACAGGAGAAGTAGAAAGTACCAAAAAAATGTAAATACAAAAGTAAAACTCCAGCTACAACAGCATTATTATATATTATATTCAGGATAACAGGATCCAGGGTTGTGATCATTTGTGTGCAGGTGTGTCTTGACTCCTCATCATCACATCCAATCACTCCTGAGCATGAACTCAGTTTGGTTTCTTGCCGCTCTGCAGGATTCACCTCCTCTCTCTGATCATTTGTAAAAGAAAACGATGAGACCACACAATTTATGCTCTGCATTACCAAAGTCTGATCTTTCAGCATGTTTATTATCATTACATCATGCACCATCATGTTTCAGTTTTACTGACTAACCACTGTTAGCTTGAGCTGATGATGTTCCTGCACACATGACAAAAAAAACCAAAAACTGGGTAATGTGTTACGAGTAACGAGTACTCGAGTACTCACAAAAGTGGGATAAAGTGGGGTTAACTCAGATTTCTGTCTACAGTGGTGTAAAGTAACTAAATATATTTACTTAAAAACTGGTATGTAGATTTTGAGGTACTTTCCCTTAACTTGAATATTTGCATTCTTTACTTCGAGTCCACAATATGTGGACATGTGTACTTTTTACTCCACTACATTCATCTGGCAGTTATAGTTACTAGTTATTTTGCACATTATCATAAAATATACACAAATATAATCAGTTTATTCCAGGGTTTGTACAGCTTTTTAGAGTAAAATTCAAGCACTTTTCAAGAACTTTCAAGGTACCTAAACCAAAACTTATCTAAATTGTTACTATAATGCATTTGCAAAGCATAATGTTTACATAATTACTTTATACCCACAGCAATCAGTGCATGTTATCACTTTTATTTTATCAGCTGTTCATACCAACTTTGATTGTATGTTTTGATCATGATTATTTAATGTGTGCTTATTTTCAGGGTAAGCGATCAACAGAGGACTTATCTAGCTCTGAAAGATGAACGAACACTCCAGGAGAGCAAACAAATATGAGGACGGCTTTGTTTCATGTGAGTGTTTGTGTAGATGAAACATCACCTTTTGTTGAAAATCAAGCATTTTCAAGGAGGATATTTGAACTCAAGGATATTCCTAGCCTTGAAAACACAACAGTTCAAATTAATAATTTTCCAAACTTTCAGGACTTTGTACAAAACCTGTTATTAAGCAGCTTTTACCTGTAATGGAGGATCTATACACAGCTGAAGTAAAGCATCTGAATACTTAAACCCAATCAGCCTGAGTACTTGTCACATATGATATAGCTTTATATAACTTGTACCTTTTATATGATATTCAGATTAAATCTTAACGCAGCTTTAAGCCCTTCTGTTTCTCTCGTGGCATTATCATTATGCAGACCAAAAATTCTGCCTTGCCTCCTGAAGCTGTGATCACACTTTCCCACTCACATACGCCCACTCACTCTGTCCATGCTGCTCTTTATCTTTACCCTGCCTATCTCTATCTTATTCTCCCTCCTCCTTCCCTCTCCAGCCATCTTTCTGTAACAGCTCTGTCACTTATCTATGCAGAAATAAGAGTCGCTGAGAGTTTCCTCTCTCTCTCTCTCTCTCTCTCTCTCTCTCTCTCTCTCTCTCTCTCTCTGTGTGTGTGTGTGTCTCTCTATCTCTATCTCTGTCCCTGTGGCCTTTTTCTGCAGGCCAAGTGTAGAGGGACTAGAAGCCTTTAATGAGATCTATGGGGAAATAACCCCCCACCAAACACACACACACACACACACACACACACACCAGCCACGTCATCTCCATATCTCTCTCTTTCTCTCTCTCAGCCACCTCCTTCGTCTACAGCAGTTCATAAAAAAAACGAATAAATTCCTTGTAAGTATTCATGTCATCTCCTCCGCCTTGTTCTCTCCTTCTTCATTGTCTCTGTCTCACTCTCACTCACCCATGCTACACTCCCCTCTTCTTCTCCTCCTGTACTTCCCTCTCTATTATCTCAGTCCCTCTGTTCACCTTTGGGACTCGCCCTTTCATTAACATACAACCTCTCCACAGCTGCAGAGAGGCATGGTGGACACTGATCTTAAAAGTCCACACATCTTAACTAGGCACTGAAATATAAGCATATATGTGTGCATCTGTCAGTGTGGAAGTGTTTGTGAGGCCAAATCCTGCCTGAGGGGCTGCTGCGTCTACTTCAGGAGTTTGCAAGAATTCAAAAAAAGTCAAACAGCGGAGATAAACTCATTTGTTCCACGCTGTTTAATGCACTCGGCAGGCAAATGCCAATGTGGCTGCAGGTGCTTGAGTCTGACAATCTAATAAACCTGCAAACAAAACTTGCACGGCCTCCTGCTGCAGCAGAATCATATCAACAACTTGTGATACACAGATCTGACTGTGACACAAGTGAGTTAATGGACCAGTGTCGCTTTTATCAGCGGAGGAGGAAGGATCAGCGCAGAGCACACAGGTCCACAAGGACAGCTAACTCACAGACATTCCAGTCATCAGTGTTGCTGTCAGAGAGAGAAAAGTGGAAATGTTTCAGAAGCATTTCAAGGACAATATTTTGATGTGAAGCAGACCGTAACACGTTAAAATGGAATTGTCAAAATGAGGTTGAACCAACAGTTAATGTAACTCAAACCTCTAAAAAGCTTTTTAACCTAATTCAGTCAAATTTGACCTGCAAATCACAAAAACAATGATTACTGGCAGCGATGGAAGAAGAACTTTGAGCGTCTGCTTATCTAAAACGAGTGATACCACACTGTAAAGTAAAAGTACTACTAGAAAAAATGTACTTATATATCAATTTTTCACGATAAGAATGACATACCGCCTACTGCAGAAAAATGAGTAAAATGTCCAACTTCACAGCAGAAATAAAAATGTTTACAGCCTGGTACTGGCCTCTATAGCTATAGCAGCACTGAGGGTGAATTTTTATAGAACTCACCCGTTAAAATTATATTAAGGCTTAAAGTTATGCAGGATTAAGAGCGCGGCCACTTTGAAATCTATGGGTGACGTCACGCTTGCGCTGTCCATTCTTTATACTGTCTGTGGTCAGCTTGGTCCGAAAATCTTTCTACTCATTGATCAAATGTTTTGTACGTAAAATCATCATCGTAGTGGAGTAAAAATTATGATATTTCCCTAAATGTTTTGGAGAAGAAGTGTAAAGTATAAATTGGAAATATTCTACAAGTAATGGTACTTTCCTCCACAGAGTGTCATTACACTATAATCACTGAGTTGATTTGTAGGTCAAAGGTGAAAGTGAGTAAATTACATGTAAAAGCATTTCAATTATAATATTTCAACGTTGCACGTGTCACTACACTTATATAAAACTGTTGAAACTGAAGCTCTATGCTGCTTACACCTCTAAAACCATTTCAGCCACTTGTAGCCCCGTTTCCAGACATCCTATGACCTGAAAATCAGTGCTCATTGGGCGCACCGAGGGTTGTATAATAAGTTTTCTTTAACACAGTTTCGGTATGCTGAAGTGCTTTGACCTTCAGTAGATAAAATGGAACAGGACATCAGCTGTCTGAACTTTTTAGCAGCCTGATCTGTCTTCCTCTCTCCAGCATGAGACCATTGAATCCATCTGACTGAATCTCTCCTTGACCTGTAACACCATCACAACTAGTACAGCCCAGATTTTCCCCTACATGTAGCAGCGACCCAAATCCCCAGGTTGACAAACGTAGTAGACTGATCTCTCACTATCTGTCAGTTCACCAGCGGTGCCGTCTTGATTGACAGTGACTCCCAGGTAGACTTGAACAGCTCTGTTAAAGGAGCAAAAGGCAAATGCCACTCAGGGGAGGCAAGAGGCATCACCAGATGTTTCCTCTGAGGGCTCGGTGGAAACGTTTCAAAACATAAAAAAGTGAATCCATCTCCTCGATATGGGCACAACTACAAGCACCTAACGGCATGTAAAACCCGTGAAAACGGCTTGGACTGCAAATATCAGCCTGATATGCATCAGTCCCAGTGGAACCATGACATAAATTGCCATATCAAAGTCAATTGGTGAAGGTAAATGTGTAATCACACTGCATCAAATTGAATCATATCAGAGATGCACAGCCCTGATTGGTGAATATCCAACATAGAGCTATAGGTAGATAGGGTAAGGTAGACCTAACAGTCATTACCAGCGTTTGTGTGTGAGCACTCGATCGTCACTCAAAAGTCCTCCTCCCTCAATTCATAACATGTACATCTGCGTGCTACAGTCACTCCCTCGACTCATTACGACACAATTGACGGGCAATTAGAGTTTATTGAGGGTGAATTAGCTAACATGTAGAACAGACCTAATGTACTGGGAGTGTAAAGGGATATTACCTAACACCAGTGAGAGAAGGAGGAGGAGGAGGAGGACAGAGGAGAAAGGAAAAAAAACAGATCAGAGAGTTTTTTTATTCTGAATATGCAGGCGGGCGAATGAACGAATGAGAGGGGGGGAGTGAAAAATGGCCTGAAGAGGTTGAGTCAGGACAGGAGGAGAGTGAGAGAGGGAGACAGAGACTGAGTAAATGTCACAGCGATGGCGGGTTATAACTCCTCCTGACCTTGGGGAGCGAGGCGAGATGTACTGAGTCAGTACGTCTTGGCAGGAAATCCATGAGGTCATGTTTCAGTTCATTCACATGTTAATGTTTATCTGCATGTCTGAGTTTATGGAGCTACTCACTTCAGACTCGAGGACCAAAGAAGAATTAGAGATTAAAAGAGAAGGATGTTAAAAATCCTCACAGATCTGTTGGATTATTATAACCCTTCTCTGGCACAGGTTGCATATTTTCACATCAGTGTCATCCACATCTGTCAGCCAGTCTAATTAACATGATTATACTTGTCATCATCTTAGTTATAAAAAGAAGTAGAATATAATACGTAAATGAATGAATGATGTGATGAACTGGTGACTTGTCCATGGTGTACCTCGCCTCTCACCCAAGCTGGGATCGGCTTCAGCCCCCTGCGACCTCGATAAGGATAAGTGGTTACAGAAAATGGATGTATGGTTCAGATGGAGAGTGATGTAGATAAAGCCGGGCGTGTGGTTCAAAACCTTTAGCACTGAATTTATCATTTAACTTGAAAAATACATATTCATGATTTCATTTCCATCTTCTTGCTACTCGCAAAAATCAAAATGATTTGCATAAAAGTCTTTCCTGTTAGAGGTAAAGGTGAATCTGTCCTCCCACGATGAGTGATTTGTTTTCATTTTCTGAATTTCTTCTTCAATGTGCAAACAGCGGTGATAGTTAAGACGTCTTAACAAAATAAATAAGCAAATTTGAGAAATTACACATTTAGTTTGAGCTTGTTGTGGGTTTAAAATGGGGGTGTTTGCTGCATCTTGTGGTGTAAATGATGTCATCGTGGAATGGATCAAATTTTGATTTAAAATGTGAATATTCATCATATTTAGGGGGTTAAATCTAAAGATAAAGAAAATCAGCATGAAACGGTCCTTAAAGTTCACTTTCAGTTCTCATAATTTCTATTTCTATGCACTTCAATCTCATTTCTGCTTCCATCTGGATCTATCTCAATCTAACTCTGTCTTTTACCTTTATCTCTTTCTCAGCTACTTTCTTTCTACATCGATCTACTTTGACCTGCTTCTATCTGCGTCCACCTTCATTTACCTTTATCTCCATCTTCTTCTTTGTACTTTTATCTACTCCACCTTTCTGCCTCGACCTCTCATTCTACCTCTGTCGTATCTATCTGTGTGTCTTTATGTGACTGTCGAGCAAATTTCTGAGGTTTTGACCCCAACCTTGAGTGAACGTTCCCCTCCCCATTTATCCAATCTTTTTAAAATGAAACTTTGATGCCGTTTTGTTAGAATAAATATGGATTTATTAATTATTTATGGTTGGATTTTTAAAAACATTGAATCATGCACACTTGTGTACACACACACACACACACACACACACACACACTGCTGAAAACACCCATGCACAGATCAATAATAAATCACACAGCAGCAAGAGGGAGGAAGAAGCGTTGAGTGAGGCATTTATAGTGCACTAGGATGGTAAATATAAAATATGGACACACAGGCGCTCACAGATACATTTATTTCATTTGCAGTTTCATCCTTGCTGATGATTTATAAAGTCGACAAATCACAGAGACTGCATCGCTTAATAGAAAAGGGAAAAAGGGAACAGGTCGCTAATGTCTGAGGGACGTGGCCTTCTGTTTGTCAAACACAAAAGCCAGCCTGGTTCAGCTTTAATCTGGCAATGAGCAAAGATGCACGCTCTCTTCTATTTCCCTGCTCCTCCCTTTTCTTTTCTATTTGTCTCTTTTCTTTTTCTTAGCAACCCAGATTCTCTGCCTGCTCTTCATAATTTAATTATCAGTACAATTGAGTAACTACTCATGATTCACTTCACCAGATCACTCATCGGAAAAACACAAAAAGCCTGGGTGTGTGACGTCTGGCAACTGCCTAGTTAATCAAGAGTGGGAGAATGGCGTACTGCACATGGAGGCATCTGCACCTTCCGCCCCTGAAACCAATTTAGACACGCTTCTGATGTGATGTAACAACACATCTGGGAAACATAGAGCGATGGCAGACCGGTCCGTTGTGACTCTGGACAACGCTCCTTAAAAACCAGTCACACCAAAAAGAGCTTTTCACGGCGTGCTTTGTCGCACCATTTAAAAGCTCTTTGCCGACATTAAGCCAGAGGCAACACTTCCTCTGTTACCCTCTCCTTGTCACTTCAACTCTCCCTCTCTTTGACTCCCTTTGAATCTGTTCTGGCATGTCATGTTTTTAAAATCAAATTCTTGCCCACATATATTTCATTGAAATTGCTCTTATATGAAATATGTCTCCAGCTGTCTCTCTCTCTCTTTTTTCTCTGGAGCTGGGTCACCTTGAAAGTCTCTCTCAGATCAGTCACTTTGCTGACAAGAATTTGCGCTTCTCTCCAGTTTTCCGCCGGTGATGCAGCGACAGAGAGAGAGAGAGCGAGAAAATCTAATTGACGTAAAACGCCCCAATCCTCTGAGACTGTTTCTGGAGCGCTGCACATTGCAGGTTTTGACCACACATAGTGTCATACCGCCATGGACAGATTATGAGATGAAGAGCCTCGGGGCGTAGACACCCAACATAGCTTTCTCCTAGCTAACATCACTCCTCAAAGTCCCAGAGCCCATCCAACACGATGTCAGTATGGAGGCATAAACAGCCAGTCCTCTTGACAGTGATGGTTGTCATGATGGTTTTCTTGTTGTGACATCTTTAAAGTGAAGGTGAAAGCTGTTCCTGATCAAGGTTTTTACTCTCTAATAAGAAATCCATCCACTCATTCATTTTTTATACTTACCTAGGTCACGAGAACAACAAAAAGAGGCCCTGGATTAGGATTCTCTGGACTTCAGGTGTGTTTAAACACAATATGTGTTGAAGGAATAAGTTCAACATTTTGGGAAATACAGCCGGCAGGTAGCTTAGCTTAGCACAAAGACTGGAAAGACTGTTTGTGCTAAACTAAGCTAACCTTGTGCTGACTTTGGTCTTTAAAGACAACACCAAGTAAGTCATGATACACACAAGTCTTTGCTGAAAATGACTTCCTTTGATTACTAATTGATAACTAATAATTATGGTTTAATTGATCATGGTTGATGTTCAAACTTATGGGACACAGCAGGGTGGGCTTGATTCAATGTGTTTGTGAACTCATCAGGGATTACTTGAGGTGACGTTGGCAGATTTTTGTGTGTGTGTGTGTGTGTGTGTGTGTGTGCGGCAGTAGCACTGACCGTTTGCTTTATGTCTGGGATGCCGATGCGAAACACCATCATGGCAATGTGGGCGTCCTCAGATGGCACAGAGTTGGAGCTGCGCTCCTTCAGCCTCCTCTGCTGCTGTATGTGATTGGCTGGCTGTTGGTGGGTGGGTCCGGGATTGGATGAATAGGGGTTTGCGGTGTGTCCAGGGTTCCCTGGCCGGATCTGTCTGTCTCCTGTGGGTCGTCCGGCCAGTTTACCTGACTGCCTGTGTCCCTCACCCCTGCCTCCCCTCGATAGGCCTCCCCGCCTGACCTCCTCCACCATCTCCTCATCATCCTCTTCCTCTTCCCCCTCCAGCTCGCCATTCTCCTCCTCCTCCTGGTCCTCATCACGCTCATCTTCTTCCATTTCCTCCTCCTCCTCTTCCTCCTCCTCTTCCTCGTCCTCTGCCCCTGGATAGAGATGTCGATTGTTTCCCAGCATCCTTTGTTGCTCCTCGTCGCTGGACAGGGGGCTGAACGGCATCGTCATGGCGACAGAGAGGGCGGCACCAGTGGCAACACCATCATTCCCAGAGAGACACTGCAACGGGAGGAGGAAAGAGAAGACATGTTGAAACCAGAGAGAAGAAAAGTTTCTCCTCCGGCTGTATCCAGGCCTCTCTGTACCACTCCAACAAACTCTGGTCTCTATGGGAACAGACTGCTTCAGTTACAGACATGCAGTACTTCTAACCCTCACCGCATGATGACATACTATTCACACCTCATGTATAAATTAACCCACTTGTACTGTTAATTCTCAGCTTCCAGACTCTGGCCAGACATGCTGCCTGGGCTGTTAAACTCGATATTCGCCTGCAGATCCGAACTCAACCTTGAGAAGCTTTCTGTGTCGCCTGAAACATACCGCTACTTCCCTCTGAACGCTCTGAGTACTAAGGCGGGCAGGATTACACTGTCATGTGATGCATACTACTAAAGAATAGTATGTAAATTAGCACTGTGTATAACTATGAAGAGCAGCATTACTGAGGTCATATATGAGGTCAACATAACCTTAGAAGAAGAAAGTTTTCCTCTGCAGACGATGATATTTGTTTACCGTTGTAGCAGGTAATGACATGAAGTAGTCTCTCTATCCATCTGTCTGTTCATTGACCCACAACTTTGGACAGGTTATCACGAAATTTGGTATGATTTTTCAAAGTGCACAACCATCAGGCAAAATATACCTCTTTCTTACAAGAATTATCAAAATCTTTTGGGCAAGGATTTCCACGACCTTCACTGAGCACATCAGAAAATAAACTCTTTCACTTTGCACACTTTGAAAAGCTCTCTCTGTGACATCTTCAGGCAACGATATCAACTTTGCAACATTATCGTATGCCCAGAATATTCATGCTTCCTGGAGGATAAACCTTCTTCCAGTACTTCTGTCAGGACAAACTCAGCCTCACTGCTGGTAAAGCATAAGAAAACTGAAATTCGTGTTGTTGGTTGTTCTCAACAAGGATCTTTGATTTTAAGTCTTGTTAGACTAAAATTGCTGAGAGCTGATATGCAAGCAATAGCTTTGAACAATTTAATCACCCAGTTGTACAACTGAAATATTATAAAATTACTTTTGTCGCTGCAATTAATTCAGTTCCTAAAGCTGTGTGAAAAAGCTAACACCATCCTCAGTAAACTAATGTACCCTGCATGGCAGCCACTTATTCATCACCGCATGTCTGCTATATAGACATGCTAAATGGACAGCGGCTCTTCATATGGTGAACTATACACTCCTTTGCTCTTGCCATTACCCCTGAGAGAGCCGAGAAGCCACTTCAGAGCATCAGTGATGCAGCGCTGTGTTCAAGTACAAGCTGAGCAAGATAACAGATCTGTCCCAGGTGGCTCCTGGTCGGCTCTGCGTGCTGTTTCAGGATTTTCAGCACCAGCGTGAGAGAGACGACACTCAAAACCACACCAGAAACACCAAATAAACACGTGATCTGAAAGTAATGGAGAGAAAGAGTTTAAGTATAATTTTAGGTATTTCTACTTGATAGTTTTACATTTAAGATGGAGTAAGCTACAGTTTCTGAGTTACTTTGCAGAGTTTGAACGGTGATGTGAAGATCATGCAACAACAAAAGTGAGCAAAAGTAAATTTCAGATGGTGCTTTTGTATCTAAACATTCATCTGGAAGAAAAAATCCATGTCAAGGTTTGTTTTCATTTTACTGCGAATGAATATCAAGTGCAGAATAATGAGACGACTTCAAATTGCAAATGGAGTTTGTGTGTATGCGTCAGTGTGTGTGTGTGTGTGTGTGTGATGAGGCAGTTGGGAGACATGGGGGAATCAGTGTTCTGTTATAAAGCGAAAAGAAGTGTTAGACATATAATGTCAAGGCTTTCCTCGTGGGACACCGAGATAAAAACTACAGGCTTGCCAGTTCGACAAGAAACAGGAAGGGAGAGTAAAAAATGAATGAGGTGCCACAAGAAAATGTGAGGGAAAGGACGGACAACAGGACCTAGCATAAGGCAAAGAATACTCGTTTTATTGTGTCAATTAGGCAGCTATAACTTTAATCATTTATTTGATACCAGTGGAGCAATATAAACCTGCACTGTGCCTGAAATAAAGGACACAATCCTTCACTTGGTCTAACAGAAACATGATTTTAAGACTGAATATAAAGCTGCTGTCTGGAGAATATATGTTATTCTTCTCTGTCTTTCAATTTCTTCTCACTTCTCACACAAGCAAACGCACTCAGTGCTGGGCTGCTCGTGACAAACACCGACTGTCTGTCTGGCAGCGTTTCTGTGTCGAACTTTTGAAAGCCTATTAGCAGGAAAACTTCTGTTCACATGTCGTGAAGAAAGACGGAGAAGGCAGACGAGTGTGCAGCAAACTGTAGACGTTTCACAGACAGCACATCCAGATTGTATCACCCACTGATACGGGCGAGGACCTCAAGAGGATACAGACTCATAGCACTTGACAACCAAGAACAAACGGTGAATTAATCATTATTATTACTTTGCATTTTATCATTATTGATGGTTGTACATGGCAATTTAAATGTTACACTTGGTACTTCATGCACTTGTGGCTTATTAAATCCAAAATAATATCTTATTCTATGATGTTTTGCATGTAAAATCCTCATGTCTGCAGAGGTACATGGTAACCATTAACATAAATTCAGTGGAGCAAAGACTGCAGTGTGTCAAGTATAAAGCCGCATAAAATGGAAGCACCTAAAATATACTTAATTACAGTACTTGAATAACTGTAAACATTAATTAGCGCTAACTGGGCTCTCATTATAAAGTTGCTTCAGCTATACAAATTGCATTTTAAAGCTTCTGAAAAACATTAAAAAGCTTCCTTTAGATGTAAATGAAAATTAATGAGGCCTTTTGTATGAAGCTGTTTCTGACCGTTGGAGGATTGGAAGAAAAATGTCAAAATGAAAGCAAGCTTGTGAAAGAAAGAAGAGTGTGAGTGAGAGAAGGGGATGATGGGAGGAGGAGAGGGCTGGAAACTAAATTGTTGGAGGGGATTGATGAATAAAAGGAGTCAAGGGCGCAGAGACAAAGAAGGCCAGGAGAGTGAGAAAGCAGCAAGGTTCGTACAGTCCTGTCAAAAAGCTGACCAACCGGGGAGAGGTGCCTAAAGAAGATATGATAATACATGGAAGTGAGAAATCCATATTTTTACATAGCGCTGAGTAATCAAAGATAAGAGAGGAAGGAGAGGGAAGACAAAGGGGGAAGCAGTGAGCTAAGAGGGGAGTGATTAAAGAGCGAGAGAGAGAAGACAACAGTGACAGAGATGAAGGGAAAATTAAGGCAATAAAAAGAGGGATTTAACCAAGGTGAGACAAGACATATCGCAAACATGAATAAAAACTAAATGCCAACCAAGCAGCAGCCTCCGGTGCTGGGAAATGAAGCCAAAAGTGCCAAAAACTGCAGTTCCTCAAACGTCCACTTGAGACTGGCTCCAGAAGTGAGTCAGTCTCCATAAGTCCCCATGTTAAAATGTCCAACTTCACAGCAGAAATAAACATGTTTACAGCCTGGTACAAAAAACAGTTTTGGTCTCTATAGCTAATTTCCCCGTTCATGACAACTGTACTGAGGGTGAATTTTTATACAACTCACCTGTTCAAATTATATTAAGGCTTAAAGTTATGCAGGATTAAGAGCGTGGACGCTTTGATTGACAGGTGGGTGCTGTTACAGATGGCTTATTAGAGCACCCAGCCGTCATTCAGCCCACGTCTGATCCACGTCTTTGCTGATATTTAGATTAGCCGGGAGGATAATGTGCATCCAACATGGTGGCGGTCAGCGTCGCATATTTTTCAGCTTCAAAACGACGCTTTGGAAACCTACAGGCTCTGTCCATTCTTTATACTTATACTTATTTGATCGTAAACCAAAGTTTTGGACAAATTAAAACTTTGACCTGTTGATGGCGCTAGATGAAATGTTCATTTGAATGTTCATTAAAGTTATTACAGGTCATCCTGAGGGAGACATGAACGTGTGTGCTGAGTTTCATGGTAATCGATCCAATAGTTGTTCCTCATGGTGGCACTAAAGGAAAACTAAGAGGATGACCAAAGTCAGTAGGATTCATCCTCTGGGAACCATGAATGTCAACAATGAATAACTCTAATAGTAGTCAAGATATAATAATAATAACAGGGGGTTAGCTGAGGGGAGAGAGGAGCATATTGCAAAAGGAAAGGTGCCAGAGAGACGAGGAAATGACACACATGAGAGAAAGACGAGAGCGGACAGAAAAGAGCAAAAAAAAAAAACAGCAGATGTGATTGAACAACAAAACAAAAGAACAGTGAAGGAGAACTCTGAGGAATGTGAAAGGTGGCTGTGAAATCAGAGGTGTGAACTCACCGGCCTGGATGGTGGAGAGCCGAGAGGAGCACAAAGCAGAGAGGATGAAGATGGGGTCGAACCATGACACCACCAGAAGCATTTTTCGGTTGAAGTTGCCAAAACTAGCTCTAGTATTATATTCATTATGTTTGAATTTGGCCTTTCTCCACATTTCCATGCCAAAAAACTGAAAGGCGTCCCCCTTTTTTTGTAGAATTTCACTCTTGTAACGTTGGAAAAGGCTCTGAAATAGCATTTAAACCCTCACAGGATGCTAGAACGCTCCACTGAAAGCCATAATGAATTTTATTTTACGGTGAGGAGCTCCTTTATGCGGGCAGAGGTAGGTTTCACTGCAGGTTTTACAGACTGACACATTGAAGCTGCTGAGTAAAATCCACCCACACTCGCACTGTGATCACCAGCCTTCTGAAAGTGGCTGTCGTGACAGACCTGTTTGTCACACATTCTTAGTTATCTATTCTGATTTTTTCAAGCTTGATATTAGCCAGATATTGGCTGATCCGGAGGGATGGAGAAAATGAACACAGTGTTAAATCCAAACTTTTGAGAGAATCACTCACTGTCAAATAAGCCGGAACAGGTCAGGACAGAGTGAAAATTATGAGAGAAAGTGATAATCAGTTCTCGAGAGAAAAGTCATGACTCACACATAGACGACTGTCATAATGAATGCTGTGTGAGTGTGTGAGCTTATGTGTGTCTATCCGAGTTAAGATGAAGAGGACGATGGAGAGATTAGATATTGCTTAATGCCAACAAGTGATAATCATGTCCTTCGCTATATATCTCGCTATCGTAAATTTTTATCTCCCTCCATTCTCCTCAGAGAGCTGTCTCAGGTCACATCATTAACGCTTTCAGTCAGCTCGGCAAACTTGAAACTATATTAACCCTGCTAACCCTCACCTTGTCGAGATGTTAGCTCTCCTCGGGAAGTAAGAACACCCTGCATGAACGGTGAGGCCACTCGAGTCAGTGGAAAGTAAAAATGTATGCACAAGGGCAGAGTATGTGATAGTTTTTACACAATACTGAGGAGATGCTAACTCTGCACATTATTATATGATGAAGTGTTGCAATCTGTCTCATCTGCCTCAATTATATCCAATAATACCTTCAAATACCTTATTCGCTTTCTTGCTGAGACTTACAGTAGATGAGAGGATTTGATACCAGTAAACATGAAGTGACCACCAAGCAGCCAGTTGTTTTTGCTGAGCATAAAGATTGGAAACGGGAAGGCTGTGAGGCATTTTGGCAGAGCGGCAACACTCAACAGCTCAGCCAGAGAAGGGCCCAATAACACAAAAGCCCGTACAAAGTCTGTGCAAATTTCCCGGCATGTGAGCCCAACTTTCATCTTGGAAGACGGTGCCCAGTTTTTACTTTGGGGAAACATACTGGCTCTGTTTGATCAGCACCTCTAAATCTTACTTACAAACACTTTATGTTGTTTGGTTAATCCATACAATAAGTGTAACAAGTTGTGGTATTACAGTATTACACTATTTCTTGGCTGGGAGCTATGACTTCCTGTTGGCGTGTCATTGTCAGGAAGTTTACAAGCAAACAAGCTTTTTTCTGAGCATTAGCTTCTTAATAATCTATTAATTGAACTTGACTTAGAGCTACTGGCAGATTTTGTTACTTTTGGACGGAGCTAGGCTAACTGTTCCCCCTGTTTCTAGTATTTGTGCTAGGCTAAGCTAACTCATTCAGTTCATATTTACTGCATAGACATAAAAGGGGTATCAATCTTCACATTTCAATCTTGGCAAGTCTTGGATAAATTTATTTCCCTCTTAATACCATAGTATTCCTTTAAATTAAGCCATTTAATAATATAATTTATTATAGATACAGATCTCCTGAGCGTAGCATGCATGCTAAGCTATACAGAGTGGTGAGTTAATGAGCATTAGGAGATGGAAAACTTTTATTTTACCAGCAGTGTCATGTTAGATTGGGTGCCCCTGCCTTGGCATATTTGCTGTAGATTCATTTGTAGCTTGCAAACGTCTGACAGCTTTTATATCTATCTGCTCTGTCGTCAGTGCTGCTTTCATTAGCGTTTGTTGCTGAGTCTCAAATTTAAGACACAGCAGTGTGTTATGCACTCACAGGATATGTCATCCTTGTTTTTTTATGATGTGTTCATATGCAGCTGTTTTGTGTGTACAGAAATGCTCTGAATTTTAATCATTCACTGGTAGCCTTGGTAACACTTTATTTGGATCGTCCGCCTACGGAGAGTTTATAGAGTTTTTGTAACGTTTCACAATGTTTCGCTTTGTCTGTAGATGTTTAACAGACTATCTATGCATGACAATTCATACAAAACCAACTAAAGATGATTTTTGTGCCTAAGCCTGGCCAACCCTTCACCACAATGATGTGATCAAAAACCAGCTGCTGAATCTCATCTAACAAGCTGTTGAAATGTGACAAATACAATCTAAATCATCTTTGGTGGACATTTTGGCCGCTCATTGTTCTGTGTAAAAACTGTAGAAATCTATGTACGCATGGTTCTCATGGATTTGTCTCATGTATGTACCTTTTGGCACCTGTAGCTTTAATCAGTGGTTACAAAATTCTGTCTCTGAATCAGGAGTCTTGAACGTATCCTGCAGAAAAAAAAGATAAACTGATTCTGATTCTGAGCTGCAGATACCTCAGGCTGACATCTATTCATTCACATTTGGTCAGTCTGCATGACACATCACCACTTGCTGTTTTTTGGCAGTACTAAAATGTTTTAGGGCTGTTTTGTTTTTTTCTTCCTTTTTAACATGCGTTGTTATATTGTAATCAAGAATATGAGCTCCAGTTGTAAATGTACCCAATATGCACCGAAGCTTAAATCAACAAAGAAAACAGGTGGCTGGCAGCTCGGGTGGCGACACACTTGTCAGAAAGATAATGTTAAGATATTCATGCGTGTGGAACAAGTGAGATGAGCCATTTAACATCTGTTTTTAAAGACACAAAGCTCACGGGAGGAAGTGGCGTGTTTAGCAAATCTGTTTCGGCGATGAGACGATAGATCTGATCACGGTTGCCAGGTATAAATCTAATCCAAATAAATCCTCTCTCATGCCTCTCTCGAACCCGCCATTGGTGGCAGAAGACGATGAGCAGAGGGAAATGGGGTCATGAGGCAGCATTTCTACTTCCACTTGAGGAGTTTTCATGTGACACAAGTGAGAGCGAAAATGAGGTAACTTTGCTGGGTGACTTGCTGGAGTCTTGACCTGGTTCTGCTAAGCTTCAATCTGTCAGAGGTCTGTATGATGCCATCAAAAGACTGATATCCCACCAGCACAGTGACATTTAACCTCCCTCCCTCTCTCTCTCTTTATCTCTCTCAAACACACATGTATCTTCATGTGCTCTCTCTCTCTTTCTCTCTCTCTCTCTGGTTCACCGTCTCTTTTATGTAGGACATAGCTTGTATATAGATAGATATTTTCAGTGTCTTGGTCCCCAGGAAATTTCACTGGGAAACTTCCAAAGAACAGATCGCCCCACTTTCCTGCCACTAAACTGGAACGGCCAATTTCCCTCCCTCCTTGTTTGACATCGACACACAAAATGGCACTCTGATGTGCACAAATGGACACCACAAACCTCCTGTACATCCTGTTTGTGTGTGCGTGTGTGTGTGTGTGTGTATGAGAAATCGGACATCCGTCACCGCAGTCCCCCATGAGGCTGTGGATGCAGATGGATAAAGGCTAATAATGTGTGTAAGCTTTGACCCTCTGGTCAATTGAGCATATATGTAATCATCCTCCAGCACTAAGGTGTCCACGTGGGAGCAGTACGTCACTGAAAATGTCAATCTAAACTACAGGGACCCAGGGGAGCTCGGGCCAACGAGAATGAAGCCGTATGTTCTACGCACACTCTGATGTAACCATCCCTTGTGCTATAAAACTAGGGTGGGCGCCCGTGGAGGAACCTGGTTTGAGTTTGACAGGAAGGGGCGGGGTGTATGAAAGCGTCACTGGTGTCTTATCATGGAAATTTCACAGAATTGGGACCAGGACACCTCCAAAAAGAACACCAGCACATTTGGTGTCCCAGAATCTCTTTCTGTGCACCACACACTCAATCATCCCATCATATCTGCACCAAAGATGGGTTAGAAAGAGTTCTAAGGAGATCACGCCCACTTAGGAAACAGGAAGTGTATACCGTTTCATATCATTGGCACAGCTCTTTATGCATCATCTTTTGTTACAGAGCATCTTTGTCTACAGTCAGCATGCCAACAGGAACACCAACAGACATGCTAACAGCTCTGTGTGACTGTACAGTAGTGATTTGAGCTAAATGATAACGCCAACACGTTGATGCTGTGTGACAATTCTCGTACTTTCACTGGCTATTCTGAGTACATAAGTGCATTCACACTGTCAATATGGCAGAATCCAGTGTACTCTGGGTACCTGGATGGTGCACTCATAAACGCTGGACATTTCTCCTCCTCCACGGTCGCCATTTTGGCTACGTAGCAAAAGGGGAGGGACCACCGGCATTGAGAAAATGGCCACTACAGCTAAAGTGTTTGCTGTGAATACTGCAATATACAAATGTAAGTTGAATATGTCTTTTATATTCATATTTTGGTGCTCAAATGTTGGGCTAATGCTTCATCCAGTTGCAATTGGGCGAAGAAGAAAAAGCGCTAAAATGTTGTGATTGTCATTTACAGTAAATACACAATAGCTGTACTACTCCAGGAAGTACACAGTGTACTATAAAGGAGATGGGAATGTGACTCACTTTGCAGGTATTGGTCATAGACCAAAATTAAATTTCTGACTTGAAGATGAGAGAAAGCAGTCATTACATTTAAGATTCATCACCTGGGAACTATGAATGTTTTCCATCCAAGTGGAAACACAAGTGCTGAAGGAAAGGTCAGGGGATCACCATCACCAAGTTATTAAGATTAATCTTCTGGGCACCATGGATATCTGCACAATGTTTTATGGCAATCCATCTCGTAGTTATCTCAGTTTGGACCAACCAACCATCAGACTAACTTTGCCATGTTGTCAGCATGCCTAAAAAACAGCCTCCCACTTTCAAACATCTTACTCTGAATCTATAGAGTTAACCCATCTTGTAATGTAAACCCAGGCCAAAAACACTCTGACTGAAGACACTCATGCTTACAAGAAATCAAAAACCTTTCACGCCGACAATAAGCCCAGAGACATCTATCCAATTGTGCCTCTCTGATTTCTGAGCATCAAAAGAAACAGTAGTGTAGTACAAGAAGCGGATTTAGAGACATCTTGGGGAAAAGCAATAAAACAAAACCCTGCAGGGTTCCCTATATTTAGACAACAGTGGATTATAGTGAAGATGTGAGTGGGTGTATGAAACTACATAAAGACACAAGAAAAAAATGTGTGTGTGAGCTCTTCCTGAGGGGTAAAAGTGACCTCGTAGCCTATTTCCCTGCGGTTCAAAATGGCGTTTGCTTCAGGCTACCACACCTTGCTTCACAACACAATGACTTTTAATATTTTCTCATTTATATCACATTTATATTTTCCAAACTAGTGAGTTCAGATTAATAAATGTTAGCTGGAAGCCCGGCTAGTCAAGTCAGAAAAATTACAATTAGCACTTTCCCGTCTCGCTTTAAAGCGTCTAATCCCCTTTGGTGCACTGCATAGGTCACCTGCAATATCAATTTGTATACAAATGTTATTACAAGGTTGCTGATGTCCCTCGAGCCAGAGGAGTGCTCATTTGCATATCCATTGATCAAACAGTGGTTTGGTTGTTTACAAGGACCTGTCAAATCTTGACAGCTGCTGAATGTCAGGAACACCCACAAAGCAACCACGGTTTGACTCAACAGCGAGCTATAACTCTTATTTTGGAAAGTTTTGCAGTAGTACTCTAAAAATACATATAAAGGATTTTTGTGTTTGTGACATTAAGAGCTAAAATGTCGCTGCACTGACTCATTTAAAAATGAGACACTTCTGAATCCTGAAAGTTTCAGTGATTACAAAAGTGGTGCATCGACACTGCATTTCCCAGAGATCACTTTCTTTATAGTCCCTGTTTACACAGACAATGTTAGACAATAGATCAGATGAGTTGTTTGTGCAAGAGGCATATGTGTGTATGAGAGTACAAGTACAGGTACACAGGTTGTTAATTGTACAGGAAGTATATCATTGCACAATATATTTAGAAATATCTACTTCAATCCTTTTCTTGGACAACATATGAAAACACTGATATACGTCTGATGATGGAGGATTTGCAAGAGCTGATGCAATGCAGTGATGTATGACAGCACATTGAGCCACTGCCAATTATTTGCCCTGTAAAATGTCAGAAAAATTGTGAAAATGACAATCACAATTTCCAAAAGCCCGAGGTCACATCTTTAAACGTCTTGTTTAGTGTCACCAACAGTCCAACACAAAAATATATCCAAATCCTCACAAGGGAAAAAGCATGTTTGATAATTCTGCTTTAAAAAAAACGACTGAAATATTTAAAATTGTAATGTAATGTTGATTAACCACTTGATTAACTGGCTAATCATTTCAGCTCCAGTTCATAATAAAGCAGTCTTCTTTGTGTGTATGTAAGAGGCCACGGTGTTTGTTTAAGCTTATCTATACTTCACAAAAGAGATGATGAAGAATCAATCAGCTGGGGAGTCAGAGTGCTGAGATCTCATTCAAATAGACTGCTAATTAATCAGCTTTATTCATCATCGCTACTAAATCTCTGAGGGACTGCTCAGAATCTGTACTTGTTTTCCGCTAGCAGCTATCTACAGTACACTGCCTGTTTCAGAGAGCTGAGTAATATCCTAAATCACACAGACTCATGTCTCTAGTCTGGCTGCAGAACTGAAGTGGTGGCTCGGCGCAGAGTGGCAGGACCCACTTGCCTCCCCCACTTGGGGCCACACTGGGGGCCAAGTTGTGGCTATTAGTTGGCAGAGCATGAGGAGCTCATGAATAAATAAGCCAAAATGGGAATAGCTGCAGGGGAGGAGATTGCCTGAACATACGAGGGGCCGTGAAATATTAAAGGTGGATGCTGTTTCACGGCTGCAGGCGTCAAATGGGAGCCCGACCATGTGGCAACCTCCGGGTCGTCCCTTTTTGTTTTCTACAGCTTCACACGCCTCACTAGTTCACATTCACAAGAGCCTGCTGGATTTCTGTTCCCCTTCTCTCCTCAGAACAACGTCCTTTGAAGTCCTGTCAGAAAGCACCAACCGTCAGCAGAGTCGACATAGCAGGGGAAGTTTTGATCTCGACCCGCTGGGAGTTGACCAGAGCTGAGGGCTGTGATGAGCGTGCAGCTCTGACAAGACTGAAAAGATGGGTTTCATGAAGTGGTTGGAATTAAACACCTTGAACCAGGAGACAGGATGAGAGCTGTGATTCATAGCCGCTCAAACACTCTCTAATAAAGGAGATAGAAAGAGCAGTCCAAAAGCTGGACAAAGCTGTCATGGTTTGAAAAAAACTCCTTGTTTGACCATGTGAAGAGAGTATTTTTTAGCTTTTCAGCGGCTGAATCAGCGCTTCTTTCATGAGTGTCTGTGGTTCCACGTTTCAAGGCTTTTGAATGGAAAATCTATTTCCTCTGACAGATACTGCATCTCAAATAGACACATTACTTAAACACATCTTTCAGCCACTCTACACTCAGCGATTCTTGGTGATGGCATTCTTCCATACAGACTAAACAAACTCAACCCGAGTTAACAATAAAAAACTGATATCAAATAAAATCTGACACATTTCTGCTAAAATCACACGATACTGTAATGTTCACCGATAAAGACAATCAGCTACAGTCAGACAGTGATGGGGAATATTTCTATTTTTACTCCACTACAATTGTTTGGCAGCTGAAGTTACCACTGACAGTGGAGTATGAATATTTCAACCCATTTCTGATGAATATCCTATTGTATTCTTTAAATAGAGTTTCATTTTTCATAATTTGTGTATGGTAACCCTGTGTCAAGCTTCAAACACCAAGCAAGGTCAACAACACAAGACATAGCAGCCAGCTTTCAGCCTTTTATTTCACCAAGCTCTCACCAACCACTAAAAGTCAGTCCCAGATTTACTCTTGTCTGGCGGCTTCTTGCTCGCTCACTCTTTCCTTTTCTCTTCTTAGCTTCCTCTGCTAGCTGTCCTCTTTGGTCTCTTGGCCTCTGCCATTATGTCCCTGGTAGGTGCTAAGACCGATTACATTGCCCACTTGCCGAGCTCCGCTTCTGGCACGACACTATCTCTACTCCCCATCTGCATTAGCCCGTGCCTGAAAACCTCCTCTTCACGATGATTCAAAACGACTGACATTCCCCTGGTGCTCTGAGCTCACAATCCAGGCAGCCCCGCTAACAAACTGAGCTATTATTAACTAACAGCAGCTAACAAACTGAGCTAACATTAGCTAACAGCAGCTACAGTTGGCAGCAGTTTACTTCACTGTCCATCAGGAAACTCTGTAAATCACAGAGAGTTGAGGCGGAGCAGCCGGAGGACATCAGAGGGAAAACCAGAAAACATTTTCTCCATAAAATATGATCCAGTTTCACCAAAATCAGTGAAATAGTTGGTGGTGTGCGACTTAGTGCCGTAAAGCGTTACGTACTTCTCGTGGGTGATACCCGGAGCACAAAGTTATATAGTGCAGTGTTTTGATCTGATTACAAATCAGTGTAGCATGAAAATTATTTTAACTGAGTTTATTGTGGAAAAGCTACACAATGTGACATGTACAGTTCATGTTGCATGATATTATGTCCTTTATTTCCCTACTGTCAAACAGATTCACCTCTTTGTCCTTCAATTCGAGAATCCGCTGGGACTCGGCCGCTTTTGATGTGCAACTGTCGCCTGTGCTTCTTGTTATCTGGCTTGAACGTTACAGAAAAGTAACAAAAGAAGCCGGGGAGCCGAACGAATTGCAAGCCACAGATTCAATCAGGCTTCGTAAACTCCAATCACAGAGGGGGAAAGCCATCACATGCTCGCTGTTTTAATCTAAGCTATGTAGGCCAATCAATATGGCTTCACATCAAACGACTCCTATAGGCTATACCATCTCCTTTGCCCATGCATCCCTCCCTCCAGTTTGTGACTCTTCTTCTCTTCTTATAGCTTCCATTGACAACCTCAACAGCAGCACTTCCTCTTATTGTTTCCCCCCTCTGATGAAACACCTCAACTTTGTGTGAGCATGTTTTTATGAATGTGTGTAATGGGTGTGCGTTTGTGCACGTCACCATCAGATCCTCCCCCTTCTACCCCCTCAACCCACATCTGTCAGCAAATTTGCCGATTTCACATCCAGCACTGCTTACCATGAGGGAACTCACACTGTCTGGTGTCCAGCCGAGCTGGCAGCGTGTACTGTATCTCATATATCACCTCCCATTCACGCTGCCATGGCCTCCTTCCATTGTTACTATAAATACTGCCAGCTGTGCTTCCATTATTAATGCAGCAAGACGCCCAAACCTTCCCTTGGCCCCGAACATCGCCGATTCATCATCTCCCATAAACTTTAAAACACCCACTACTGCCTACTGCTGGTGCAAGCTGACACACATAAACAAGAGGATAAGGGGCATGCACACACACCAACACACACTGCTGTCCGTGACAAGTTCACTGGTGGAGGAGGAAGCAGGCAGAGAGGGAGAATAAGCATGAAAACCAAAAATAACACATTGCATCTTGATGACAGATCAGTTACTGTTTGAAAAGACTGTAATGCAATATGGAAGCAGAGTGCCGGAGCTCAGTGGAGGTGTATTGAATTAAGCTGTATTCTTTTTTTTGCTGAGCTGCAGTAAGAAATTGAGATATAATACAGTTATTTAAAGAGGTTGCAGAGAGAGACGGAGAGGAAACAATCAGCTGTTTTTGTAATGTCAAAGCTAATCACCACATTTGAAAAGCTAAAATCACGCAGACTGTATTTTGGATGTGTTTTCCATCAGCTGCAGCTGTTTCCCCGACACGGTTACGCTGTGACAGAAACAAGGTGATGCAGCTCGACACCTTCCAATCACAAGTAGCAAGCCTGACACCAATTTGAGTGTGCACAAAGCTGCAAGGTACAAACAGTGACATGTCAGTCTCAACAACACCGCAACAATTCTGGACTGAGCTGACATGCTAGTTAACGCCTATTTCAGCGTATGGACGACTTTAAATTGTGACACAGCCAAAATAAACTCATGATATTTATTAAGAGATGGAGGAGGACAGAGAGGCAGTGAACCTTCGTTAATATCTGTTTGAAAGTGCAGCAAACAAGATGGAACAATCAATGGTATGATTTCAATCTATGTCACAAGACAGCGTACACAGATTTTACACATTTCTCTGTGTTCAATCAAAAAAGTCTCTCACAGATAAAAGAGCATATAACTCGCTTTGGTTGGATACTCTCTGAGCGCTGCTTACGATCCTATCAGGCCACAGGGCTGCACTCGAGGCTTATGGGAATAACAGTGAGAAGAAATGTCGGATTCCCAACATGAAACAACGAAGTGTTCGTGTGTTTGGACTCATTTGAGTTCAAAAAATCTAAATGAGGAGTTCAACTATACAACAAACTTACACAAATACACCTACCCATTGCTCTTTGTGGTTAAAATATCCTCTTGTTTAGTGTAGTGTGCATCCCAATGTTGGTTAAATTGCCAATCCCGACATTTGCATGTCATATTTACCACATGAGAGCTGATTTGTACAGTGCATTCAAGTAGAAGCTCATATCTACTGTGTTTCCCACAGGACCTGAATGCAGCATTAGATCCTGCAGCTGATGCTTATGCTGCTGCCTTCAACTGTACACACAAGCATATACACACAAGTCACACTCCACCCTACATCATCCCGGGCCAGCACTGCTCAAGTGCCGCCATGCATCTGCTGCTGCTAAATATAGCAACCTGACTTTGATGATGCAGCGGTGACTGTTGGGAGAACTCAAAACCCCCACTCAGCCCCGCTCTTCACCTCTCAATGGCACAATTAGCCCCAATAAACTGAGAGTGAATTCATGATGCATGAAGTAGTCTGGCCAGAGCTCTCTAAACACCCCCCAAGCTCCTACCATCTTCCCCAGTAATGACCATGGATGGAGTCATTGCAACAGGACAGATGTGTTCTGTTTGTGAGGAGACGAGGTTGGAGAAAATGAGTAGAGGTAAGGTGTATCACTGTGGGAACCAAAGCCTGGCTGGGCATTGTTTTTCTTGTAGCAAATACACTAAACAAAATACACCATCCACCATGATGACCACAACTTTGTTTTAAAATAGTCTGCAGTGTCCGCCTTTGGCCATTTAGCCGCCACTGAAATCTGTTTATTTGCAGCTCGAGACAAAAGTGTTGAAAAGTGCTCAGGTACACAGAAAGTGATGCAATTTTTTGTCACTTTGTTCTGTTATTATGTTATCATGCCTCCATCAGGTTGACATTTGTTGTTCAGAGCGAAATAAATCCACAATTACCAGATGGATTGCTATAAAATTACACGTCACGTCACTCTCAGGATGAATTCTAATTACTTTGGTGATCCCTTGATCCTCAGTGCTCCCATAAGGCTCAATGGTTTATGACCAAATATCTGCACAACTAATGACCATCAGCCACAGCTAACAAAGATGAAAATGATCATTACACCTGTTTAACATCAGCATATTAGCATCGTGAGCATGCAGAAGTAAGCATTTAGCTCAAAGAGCCGCTGTGTAGTTGTACAACCCATCATAATCCTCCTAAATATGGTTATTTTTGACCAAATTAGGGTAGTTTAAGGCAAGATCATTTACAGTAAGTGCTACAGGGGATCAGGTGTCACTCATCGATCAATGTAAGGTCAAATTCTGACTTTTAAGGTGGTCAGAAGGACGCAGCATTCATTGTACTTGTGTAGTGACAAAAGAAACAAAAGACAAAAATAGTCCGGCATGTGTGTGTGTGTACAGGTACGTGCACACCTGCCGGTAAAAATAGAGACAGTAGAGGCAAAAAAAAAAAACGCAGACAGAGAGCAGACTGATGAACACCAAGACATCGTATTAGGTCAAACAACGCTTGCATAACAATATTATTGGCAGTCACACGTTGCATTGAAGTTCATTATTTCAGAATTTGTCCTGGGCAGAAAAAAAAAAAGAAAAAAGTTTAGCTTGGCTAGCAGCCAACCTTCATATCACCATCTGTTGTCCTGAGGTCCTCTCTTTGGGTTACTTGCTTCACTAAAACTAACACTGGTAATCCTGGATTATAGTTGGTGGTTATCACCTCTTGAGTGGAAGAAGCGGGTTGTTAACTGTTACGTTACAAGCCACATAATCAGAACTATTATCAAAGTACAGACGTACGATAAAACCAAGCGGTTGTATGAAGTGTTTTACACGTTTTGATTTGATCTTCTTCAAGTTCATATCATATAAGTGAACCAGCTCCAGCATGCAGCATCACAGCATCACAAACCGCCCAGGCTATATTCTTATGTGTCAATGGCTCTCTTTTTTCGGGAGGGTGCACTTTTGTGCTCATCTAACCGGTTTGAACACTCTTACCACTAAACATCACCTCTCTTCAAATCAAAGGAGGGTCATTTCATGTCAGATAAGTATCAATTTTCGACACCACGGCAGGTAGAGAAAAATGTACTGTTGGTAATGACGGCGCCTCTGTCTCCCAAACACCCCGACAGCCTATTAACACCAGACAGAACCATCACTCTGGTAAGATGAAACATTCGCAGACGGTGAAATGATTAATAGAGACGGAGACGGAGCGACTCGCGAGGAGGTAGGTGGATGGAGGTAAACGACAGAGGAAAAGGAATAAGGAGAAACAGGAGAGAGGACAACGTTGAAGTAGGACAGAACGCAGGGGAGGCCTGTCTGTCCCAGATCAGTCGTTTACTGCTGGCAAGAGAGAGGGAAGGAATGAGTGTGATAGGAAAAAAAAAAGAGAGAAAGGACTGAGAGAGTAAACGAGATGGCTAAATCTGGAGTTATGAGCTACATCCCCCCTTGAGCAGCGTAGCAAATATTGAAAAGAAAGTTAAGCTCTACTCCCTCCACTTGGGTAAATATACCAGGAGAAAGGATGAAAACAATACAGGCGACAAAACCTCAGAGAAAATAAGGCTCTGATAATGGTACTTTGACAAGTTGTCAGCACTGAACAGAGAGATAATCAGTCCAAAAGACACAGTGTTTAGGCTACATCCTTTCTTTTCTTCCCAAAGCTTTGTGGAAGAAGATTCTGAATGGAACATGGCTTGAAAAAACTTAATTAATCAACACGTAGGCCTGTTTTTCCTCTTCGAGACAGGTAGGCTCTGCCCCACTGTGCTGATAAATTTCCTTTTAGTCAAGCTTTGTTGAATTGAATGAGTGGCGAGGAGAGATTTTGGTCCCTTGATCCCCAAAGAGAGAGCTGCATTGGTTGGAAATGTCAGCTGTGTGCTGTGTCCTCTGTGTGTGTGTCGTGGAACTTAAGTGTGGCATTCCATTTCGCGTTCCGACCAAGAAGGAATTAATGGTATTTCCCTGCTTACGTGGGCTGAATGTTAATTCACCTGCTCGAGCGGCAAATCATGGGTGTTTGCTGGACCTTGACTCTCTTTGTGCCAAACAACATCTGAAGCACAAACGACATGACAGTCAGTTAATCCACACTCAACAGCGGCTGCATCGGCCTGTTGGACCAGATCAACTTGACTTTCACAGGCCAAATTAATTGAGCTCCCAGGGAGTCAAACTCAACAGATCTGGGTTCAGTGTAACTGCGCCGAACCTCTGAACCTCTGCACATCGACAGACTGCTGTTTGATGCTGAGTTTTGTCTGTTTCTCTCATCATTCATGTATCAAATATTACACAAATCAGACCAGCCTGAGGACAAATGTACAGCGAGGTTTGACAGTAAAGGAACAAGAACAGAAGTGCCAAAAACTGCAGTTCCTCAAACGGCCACTTGAGGCTGGCTACAAAATGAGTCAGTCTCCATAAGTCCCCATGTTAAAATGTCCAACTTCACAGCAGAAATAAACATGTTTACAGCCTGGTACAAAAAACAGTTTTGGTCTCTATAGCTAATTTCCCCGTTCATGACAACTGTACTGAGGGTGAATTTTTATAGAACTCACCTGTTCAAGTTATATTAAGGCTTAAAGTTGTGCAGAATTAACAGTGTGGACGCTTTGATTGGAGGGCATGTAGCATCACAGGTGGCTTGTTTGAGCAACCAGGCTTCATTCAGCTCCACCCACGCTGCCATTTTTGAATTAGCCAGGAGCTTGCAGTGGCCGGACTGTTAAGACCCGCAAAGACTCGCCCCTACTCTGCCTCTGATTTGCTAACACTACGCCTAACCTAACCAATGTGGTGCTCAGCCTACGTATTAGTTTTTCCCAGTGACCACTCATGGTATTGCAGCTAAAAAAAGCCCCATTACAAAAGAGATATCTGTCTCGAACAGCGAACAAGATCAATTATGATTCTTTCTGTTATGATTTTTTGATCTATTGAGGTTTTATATTTAGATTTAATCTGTGACGTTATCACAGTGTCTAGTCTATTGGCTGAGGGTGAATTTGAGGGCGGGGCCAGTGGAAGAAACACTGCTGTGCATATTAATCTGGGCAAGTAATTCTAGTCAAAGGGAACAGGTCTTTGGGTCTGGTATCCAGTTCTAATAATTCATCATGTGGGTGCTATCAAATGATGTTGGTCTTGACCTCTATCTCAAAGCAATCACCAATGAAGGACAGAGGATCTGTAGTCAAGCCTCACCGATCTCTGCCTTAGCACCTACAGAATGGTCAAATAAATGTGAAACTGATTGAACCGCTTGGATCCAGCATGTGCAATCTAACGTGTTTGGCGGATGACAGAGCTGGGAGCGATAGGTTGGCATGTATGACTGACTGCTTGACATCAGCATGTGGTAAGTGTGTTTGAACTTAGAGCACCACTCCAAACAAATACTGAGTCGAGTAGCAGCAACACTTAACACAATAATCACTACACATTGTCAAAAGCACTTTTAAACATCAACACAGACTATATTCTTCTCCGGATCCACCATAAACGCACTGATGGTGTCGCTCAAAGTTTTCACTGACTACAGATCGCGCTCATGGTGTGCAATGTTGGCTGTCTTCTCTGATGATCCGCTCTACCATCCTCTACCTCCATGTCCCTGAGGCGACACTTCACATACAGAGCATTAATGGCATGTGCATGTGTGAGTTACTATGACTGTGTGTGTGGGAGCGATACACCATTGTCCAAATCTTTGTGTAACTGAACACAGAGCCTCGTCTCTTACGCTTGAACGCCTCCAACAACAAGTTATTCGCAGTTTAACTTTAAATCTTCCTCGCCGCTCTGTGTAACACTGCAACACATGAGTAGCTTGTGTGTAATTATGCGCCCTGTAAAGTGACCTGCCATCACATTCCTGTGGGCTGCGTTCAATAGACAAAAGCATCTATAGATAGACTAAACTCAGGTGGAGAGATAATGATGGGGCACACCAAACACATGTTCCCTGCTGGCAGGGTGACCCTGTTCTTGTAGAAGCAGCAGCTCAACTGAGAGGACATCAGTTTGAATATGTGCTATCAAATTCATCTGCTGTTTAATGCATGGCGAAACACATCTATATCTGCTCCCGGGTGTATTATTTCACACATTTTTTATGCTAAGGTGCATCTGTGTCCATGTTCATCCATGCATACGCTGCTGCATGCGCTACAGTCAATATGCCAGAGTAGCCAAAGTGTGATTTACTGGGTGATTTTATGCACTGGTTAGCCTTTTAATGTGAACACTGAGCAGTGAGCTGCTCTGTGCAGATCATCAGCAATCCATGGCTGGCATGTAAATGTATGTGGGAGGGATTATCAGTTTGACACTGTGATAAATCCAAGAGCTGACAAGTAGCTATCTTTCTTACATCTACCTGTATCTGTGTTTTACTGGTGATGCCACATACACTGTCTGATCCCCTATCTTGTCTTTGCCTCATCTACAAATGTGTGTCCCTCCACTGCTGCCTCCTCCTCTTTTTTTATTCCCCCACTTTCTCTCTTCTTCTGCCTCACTGTAAACCCGGGATAGTGTAGTCATCTGCTGGCATCAAGGAGTAATCCACTGCCAAACACTGCTTGGTTTGCCTTCTTTGTGTCTGCAGATCCTCTCACAGCTGTTTCTCCTTTCATTTTATTTTCATTTCAAGTCTTTATTTTGTGCAAGCTTCATTTAAAGCCAGGATATTGCATGCAAGCACTGCCATGTGAGAGAAGAATTCATGTCTTACATCAATGCAGTAAACTTGAACATGCAAACCCCCTCCCACCCCCGGCTGCACACATACATACACCCTTTTGACTCCACCACTATCTCTCTCTACAAACATGAAATTGTACTCTCCTCCGCTTTGCCATGCACTCCCTTCGATCTCCATGCATGTCTCCTTAAGACAGGAGGAAAAAAAAGGAAAAGCAGAAAAGACAGAAAACATTCTTACTGGCTTCTACAATCCCTGATGAAATACAGAAATCCCTCTTCTGGAAAAGGGGACAGAAGTAGAAAAGAGGAGGGGGAGCCCAGCGGTTGCCAGTTGCCAGTTGCAGAGGAATAAGGAGTGAGGAGGGGCGAGCAGGAAGATGATGAAGAAGAAGAAGACTGGTTAAAGGGGGAGAAAAAAAAAAAGAAAAGAAAAAGACAATCACTGCTGCAACAATGGAGATCCTCCTCCTCCACAGCCGCCGCCGCCGCCACAAGAAATTACAAGCTGTCCGGCGTGCCGCCGTACGCTGAGGGATGGAGCATTATCCTCGGCTCCCAGCCCGTCCTCCAGCAGCAGCAGCAGCAGCAGCTCTGTAGTAACACTTCTATCCGCTCGGTCCGGCAATCTCCCCATCCCTCACTCACTATCCTCCCTCCTCCCTCCCTTCAGCCTGTTCAGAGTGCCCCTCTCTCTCTCTCTCTCTCTCTCTCTCTCTCTCTCTCTCCTTGTACTGGTTGGTTGGTTTCTCTCCCTCACCCTCCCTCCCATAGCCCTCTCTCTCTCGCTGTTGTCTCCCCTCCTCCCTCCATCTCTCTCTCCTCCATCATTACCCGGATACAGGGCATACCCCTCCCTCCCTCCCTCCCTCCCTTTATCTCTCTCTCTCTGTCCCTCTCTCTGTCTTTGATGTTTTGGAGTTAGACTCTTAGCTGTGAAAAACTGTCTTTTTTTTTCCTTCTCAGAGAACTGAAAGCACCATGTAACAGTGGGATCCACCCAATGGTACTGAGATACACACACCAAACACACACACACACACACACACACACACGATTATCCGATAATTACCACGCAATATCAACAATAACACCACACACATAAATGAGAAAAAAATGTCTCATTTGAACGGATTCCTTACATAATCTGACGATTAAATCCAAATCAAAGATACAAAACAGCACACCTAACAGTGCAGCCAACATGTGTATTCTCTCTCTCTCTCTCTCTCTCTCTCTCACACACACACACACACACACACACAAAATATGAATAAGGAATGGAAGTGTATAAGAGGATGAGGGAAGCCACTGCTGCAATGCTTATTACCATACGTAGAGGTGGGGGGGGGGGACACTGTGGGTGGAGAGGGAGCTCTCTCCTGATGAGCTGAACTGAATAGCAAGTAGAAATCAACCCCATGATGCCAATCATGGGTGATTGAAGCATGTCAAACTCGCGGAGGAGGAAGAGGAGAGAGGAAGAGGAAGAGGGGTCATCATGGTTGTGTATAATAACAGTGATCACAGAGAAAAACAGATGTTTTTCCAGCGTTCAGAGCTCAGTGTCATTGCTGAGTGTGATAAATGTAAAGTCTGTGCTGGCTCGCTTGACACTCGGCTCTTGTGGATTATTCAAGTGAGATCCCAGAACTAAAATAAATTTCCTCGGTGGGAAAACTGTCTGATTGTAGCTGATGTTGACGAGTGCCACGCTGCATGTCAGACGCTGACAAAATGCCACTGGGTCAGCGTCAGTGATGAATCTGAGAGCACAAGCTCTCCTGCATTTACATTCTGCAAAATTATGATCAGACGATGAAAAATGGCTTCTCCAAACTGGATTTATTTGGCCCGTTTCTCAGCAGCATCAGTGGGCGTTCTGATAAGCATTTCTTGTAAATCTCGCCTGATGTGCTTTTTTGTTCTCCTGAAACATTTTTACAGAATTGTTCTGGTCTATTTGATCTTGCAGGTCATCCTATCACTATGATATAGTAGTTAAATTTTTCCTGTTTATGGATTCTTCTCCCGTGTCGAAAAACAGTGTTTCCAGGGACTCGGAGATCTACTAAATCTCATACTATGGAGCTGTTTTATTTATTTATTTTTGCACCATTTATCATGTTACGGTTTCCATTTTCCTCACAGAGATATGTGTTGGGTTGATACGTTGCATTTTAGTCCAATAAAATGCTGCATTTTAGTCAAATGCTATAATTAAGAGGGCTGATATCATTAGGGCTGCAGCTAATGATTATTTTTTAGCAATTAATCAGACGATAATTTGATAGATAAATCAGTTAATCGTCTATGAAACATTAGAAAAACCATGAAAAATGTCCATCACAGCATCCAAAAGCCCAAGGTGTTATCAGATCTATTATTTTATCTGTCCAGTAGTCAATAACCAAGAAGTAGGACAAAGAAAAACAACGAAAAGCTCAAAAAAGTTGACATTTTTGCGACCTCAACTAAACCACATAGACTAAATATAACAGACTGTAGATGTGCTCACAAGGTTTCACACCACTAACATGAGCATGTCATGGCGTCATAACTCAGGTCGTCAACCTGTACTTGACTCAGAGCTTACATCAAGAGGCAAACCCTGACACCTCAGCTCTTGAACTTGGCATTCATCACTATAAATATCACGATCCTTCACTTCATCCTCTCTCATTAACATTAGCACCAAGCTGGGCATTTAGAAATGGACGTGAATGAAGTGAAACCTCACACAGCGGGGGCTGTCCACCTCTTCACTCAGTCAGTGACTCATGCGGAGGTAACTTTCTCAGTCCGTATTAAAAGTATTACACCATCTGATCTATTGGTTTCTTGAAATTAGGTTTGCATTGATCGCCAGGCCTGCATCTGCCAGTGCTGCTGCTTTGACTGATTGAGTCTATATGTATGGAGGGGAGGGTGTGTTTAACAGCTTTTGTTCATTAGACCGCAGCTGGACCAACTGTATTAATGAGATGAGTGTGAGCTGAAAGGGATTCCTGTGCTTCATCAACACACGCCACTGTAGCTAGTACAAAGAGACGGGGGAGTCGCCTTAATAGCGGACAGTCAGACTTAATAAAGAAAGATGGCTGTAATAATGATAAGAGCAATATCCCTGCTTGTGCAGCTGACATATTTATTCAGCCCTCTCTGTCAGACACACAGGGTTTTGTTAGAGTCATAATTTACACTAATGCACTGACACCTCAGCCAGTAGCCAGTCATTTGGAACCTCCGCCACCTGTCACCTGGGAAATAATATGCGATGCCAGTGCACCTTCCTAAAGCTCTCTCTCCCTCTGAATGTATTTTTTCTCACTCCTCACAGCCTAAGCTTGTTTCTCAGGGTTACAGACGTTTGTGTTTTCTTGCTTCTTCACCACAAGTGTGACTGCTCTACTGCTACTGCTGCTGCAGCTGATGGTGGTTCTAGCACTCCAGAACAAAAATCCAACAGCAACTCAACACAGTCAGCCATTTCACATGGGGTCCTGAACATGGGGAACATGGAGTCATGTGGGTACATACGTAAATGTAGTTAAGGTTTAATGGAATTGTGATGTACACAAGAGTAAGACGAGGAGCGAGTGAGGCGACCTCTTAATAAATAATTAAAAATGTGGAAAATTAGCAGAGTTAAAATGGTTGGAAAATATTTCATGGGGCACAAAATGTAATTCTAAAAAGCGGCGATGCGTGGAGTAGATGAGGTTAAAAGGTTTATTCTACTACTACTTACGTCTACTCCACTGCATTTCATGTACTTCAGACATTTGGCTTGTTTTTTGTATTTTGATGCTGCCAAGTATTTCTGGAGATAAAAAGTATATCTTATCTTATTTCAACGATTAAACCAACGATTCAAACCTTTAAGTTTGTGGAGCTTTACATAAAAGCAGTACCTGTGAGGTCAGATGTCTCTTGACTTGTTTGCAGCTCAGAAGGTTTCATTAATCTTAAAAACAGTTTGAGACCCAAAGTGGTCAAATTATTCCATTTTATTTCATAAAGAAGCAAAGACTAATAAAAAAAAGTAGTCGAACAATAATCTCACCGACTACGTTGGGAAGTGGACTAAACTATCAAACTGTATAGAAGTGGTAGTTCATCTCCAGATTTCTCCACATTGACCAGCTACAACTGTAAAACGCTGTTGAAAGCATCAAAATTAACTATATAATATTGTCATATATAATAATTTTATTAGTTAGAGAGGACATTTCATTGCAGGACCAGTACTTCTGATATCTTAAGAACAAAGCATTTCTGTACTTTTACTTTTAAATGTAGGGAATTTACCTTTAATGGAGTATTTTAAGTAAATGATATCAGTAGTTCTTGGGATGTTTTGATAATTGCTGTGATCAAAATGATGTTGAGTTAATGGGTGCATAAATCTAAGATGAATAAACCTTTGTACTGTGTTATGACAGCTGAGGAACACTGAGTTTTAATATTTGTCAGTTTTTTTTCTGTCCCTTTAACTGTACCATCTCCAAGAATTACCCTCACTACTGTAAGAGATAATCCCTCCTTCTCTTTCCATCCTCATTATGAGAAAACTGTTATACTTGGCATCAGAATTAACTGTTCTGCTGCTACTGAGAGCTAGAGTGGAAAGCAGAAGTGGGTCATATGCTGGAGGAGAAGAGGCGATCAAGGGGAAGAACACAAACGGTGGTTGGGTAGGATGAAAGCACAGGTAGAGAGGAAGGAGGTAAAGGCTGAGCACTAAACCTGGAGAGTGAATGCTTGCCCAGAGCTTTGAAATTAACCAGATGAATACATGAGAGCAGGAGGAGACTATTAATAAACAGAACCATACAGAGGGAATGCATGAGAAAACTGTAAACGACTTTCTCTGCACACGGATCTTCTAACTTTAGACTTACTGACATATATAAACAACTAAAATGTAAACATTTAATCTAAATATCAGTTATCTAACTGGCTATATACAGTATGGAAGTATATATAGCATATACAGAGTATTTATTAGTTGGAATATATGCAATTAGGTATTAAAACAAGAGTCAAAGAGAGAAAATACAAAAAAGAATTAAGTGTCTTTAATGATATAGGCTACATTTGTACATTTCTACAGCAGACTTTCAGTAAGACTAACTGCCAATTAGAAAAAAGACAGATAAACTTTTACCTGTAACAACTGAAAAACTGGATAAGATGTCAAAAAGGCTTTGAAATTAAATACTCGATGTAAATATTCAGTTCAGTATTTTGTACCATTAAATAATAATAGAAAACATTTAATAGTTTGAACAATCAATGTGAAATATAAATTACATTAAAGCACCATTTCAAGGATGAGGATATTAAAATAAATAATTGGCCTTTCCGTATCAAGACAGTACATTTTCATGGTAGTAATGTAAAGCTGCGCAGTCACACTGAACACTCCTGCCCGATGATGTCAAATGGGTTTAACATACAGTACATCGTGACACGAGGGGAATGCTCGTGTGACCTCGACAGCAAATAACTCTGCTTACAATATAAACACCTATGAACATGTAGCTCCATCAGCAACAACAAAATAAGACAGTAACTATTGTAGGTGATGAATGATCTATCCTCCTTCTGTTCTTTCTGTATAATAATCATGAATATCTTTGAAAAACAAAAAGGCCAAATAAATGACAAAAGTGAGTTACTCTGTGAGAAGATTGTCACTTTTTGTGATGTAACGTGGTAATATTTCAATGTTTCTCTTAAACTTCCAGTTGGGTAAACTCCCATTACAAAGATTTCAGGTTGTACTACGCCTCAATCCGTTAAGTACACCTGGCCTGAAAAACAAAATAATCATATTGCAGTTTTTCCCACTCACTCAAGGTACTCTAAGAGAACAGCTGTAAAAGCTGCAATTCATGCCACTCACGTCTTCACCCAGTAGAGTTGTCCATATATATATATATATATATATATATATTTATATATTTATATATATCGTTTCAGGTCGGGGAATCATTTCACTGTACACTTTTCATGCAAAAACCTTCCATTGATGCACAAATGACTATGATCTTATTAAACATAGGCAGCACAACAGTCACACGATCAGGTATAACAACACACCTTTACTTTGATCCCTCAAGACCTGCCAAATGCATGCACACACTCGCACACAGAGGTATACACACACACACACACACACACACACACACAGAAAGACACACAGAAAGTGAGAAAAGAGCTTACTGTGAGTATAAAAAACAAGGGTGGACTGTTTCAACAGGTGCTTCAAAAAGTCACAAGAACATATCAAAGACTGAGGCACAAAGCTGCCTTTTTAAAACCAACCGATACAAGTACCAGCAACCGATGATGGTGCTCCTGTTTCTACCGCCATACGTGGTATAGAAAAATTCATACAGATATGTTACAGTACAGTAAGAGGGCTTTCTAAGATTACAGGGCATGTAAGTTCAAACTCCTAGTCACAAATATATTAATGCTTTTTTTTTATGCATTCTTAATTTGGTATTCTCAACAAATCGTAGTGGATATTTAATTTTTTAAAAATCATACAGTAGTTAAAACACGCTGATACGCCCACTTTACATAAAACCCTGTACATGTCATTCATACATTAACAGTCCATCAAAATAATGATTTAGAAAAATGTCAATCAGTCAGCGGGCTTTAATAACTGGTAGACTATGAATTACAGTGTTTACAAAAACATCATAACCCCCCCTTGAGCAAAACAAGATCCAATGTAATCTAGGATCCAGTGATTCCGGTGGGTATAAATCAATCCGAGTACTGGAGATCTAAGTCTACTGTGCCATCTGTCACCACTAACCTCACTCTCTTGGGTTTTGTAGCACCCATGGAGTGAGACGATGTAACAGGTCCATAGTGTGGTGGGCCTTGGTGCTCCCCAGGCTGGCACTGTTGCTGCATATCCTTTCTGTAATGTTCGTCCTGACCTTTGAGTCCAGAAAAGCCACCCAAGGAAAAGGACGCTGGGTTAGATAACTGGGGTTCACAGGGCTCGAGAACCAGCCGGCCTTGGGTGCCTGAAGGTTCCATCAGGCAGTGGTAGGTGTAGTTTGTTGAGCCTAATCCTGGGTAACCATCAGCCCCATCCCTGAGACCCAGGGTCAATGAATGATCTCCACTGAAGTTTAGTACGTAAGGAGGGCCTTGATAGCCATAAGGAAAAGAGGCTGAGGACTGACTCTTGTTTGCTGGTGCTGGCGTACCAGGAGGTGTACTGTGGATCACTTGGGGGCTGTTGTGCTGAGACATGGGTGAAAGAGACGAGCCAAAGCTAAAATCAAAAGGGTCTTGCTGAGTGTAACATGGCTGGTGCTTGTCTGAGCTCGATGTTGAGGATTTATCCAGTCTTAAACTCTTGTCTTGTAGCGATGAATAACCGTCAGACATTTTGCTTGGAAAGAAGAAGGGTCTTGGTAGCGCTGAAAGGTTTTTGTATGTCATGTTGGTTTCAACATTTTCATGTTTGTCAGAAGACATCTTACTTTTACTAAAGGACTGAGCAAAAGAGTTGAGTTTGTTGAAATGAGGGTGTGACCTGCTGGGGTGGCTGGAGGAACCAAGATGGTCGACATCCTTTGCAAATCCTTGAACAGTGATGTTGCCTTTGTGATGACCATCTGTGCCAACACCTAGTTTCGGACTCTGACTCTGCTTCTCAATAGCACCAGATCTTGAGATGGGTGTTCGGGATGTGATAGTTGGGCTGCCAGCAGCCAGGGTGTCTTTGCAAGGTGCACTATACAAGTTCTGACTCTGGTTCCCCCCCTGAAACTTAAGCACCCTGTGAATGACTGAAGACGTTTTCTCATGGGATTTAAATGGATTGTCAGGAGGATTGGGATTTCTCACAGTGAAGAGCTGAGGAGAGACAAATTTGTTAGGGATTTGAGATGATGGGACGGATTTAGGCAAGCAACTCTGGGACACTCCTCTGACTGCATTTGGCTGACTACTTGTAAAAGGCAGGGATTTACTAGGAATGGTCATACGATGGAAGGGGCCCTGGGTTCTGAGATTAGACTGGATTTTTGATTGACTAGTGCTCGCCTTGACGTTGATGGGCTGTTGGGTCAAAGTAACAGGACTTTGAGATGCAACAGATGATGTTGGACCAAACAACCGAGGCTTGTTGACTACAGACATGGGCTGAGTTTCTCTGCAGAGCCTCATTCCTGGATTTTTACTTATAATCCGATCCTTAGCAGTCAGGTCAGAGTTGCCAAGTGCTGAAAAACTGAAACTGGGGTTGGGTAGGTTTCTGTCTTTGGAGGTATCCTTCGCTTCACATTCCAGAGGAACAGAGTCACTTTTGGAAGAAATTAGACCTGGAAAAAACTGCAGATCCTCACTGGTAAAGTTATTTCCTGGACTGGGAGGGCCAAGGTATGGCGTTTCAGTGGTCCATGTATCAGAAGGGCTGTGAGAGAGAGGACTGCTGAAAGGATCTGTGGGTGGATCCAACGAACACAGATCTGATGGGGAAGATGGAAGTATATTCTGTGGCTGATAATACCCCTCAAAGTTGAGACACTGAAAGTCCAGGATGTCATCACAGCAGTTTGTGAAGCTGGGCTCACCAGAAAGCATGTTATCTCCAGTTGTGAATGGAGGAGACTGGGACGGGGGCTGGATGACAGAATTAGAAGCACTGGAACAGGCGGTTGGCTTTTCCAAAGTCTGAGATGAACACAAGCCCTCGGAAAGCCGAGAGAGACTGTTGTCAATTTGTTGGAGAGTGTGACTAAGACAAGTGGTGGGTGTTTCTACAGGCCCACACTTGTGCGTTCTCTCCATTTTATGCCTCTGTTTCCTTCCTCCGCTGTTCATCTCTGGCCTTTCAATGACTGTATCTGCAGCCATGGTTATAACTTCAGTTCTATTGTCATTAAGAGGGGAAGACAGAGACAGTGGTGACAGAGATAAGGAAAAAGGTGGTGGTTCTGTTTTCAGAAGGGCTGAGTTGCTGTTCAGTCTCTGTGCAGACGGACACTCTTCCTTAAACTTGCTAAACTCAAGACATTCTTTCTTTTGTTTCCCGATAATGTGACCCTTCATCTCTTTCTTAACATTGGGCTCTACTTTAACCTCAGTGTGTCGAAGCGCCTCTTTGCTGTCCACTTCCCAAATATCCTCTGTCTTTCTTCGTAGTTTAATTACGGGTAATGGAAGACCATTTGAATCCAATTCTGGCTGAGGTTTCTGCTGTGACCCACTTTCAAATAAGCAGCAGTTCTTTACAAAACGATCTTCAATTTTTGTTTCTAGCCCTTGAGCTGACAACACATTACTATCATTTGTACAACTCTCGATTTTTCCTGGCAGCACCTTGACTACATCGAGCTTCTCTTTAATTTCTGCTTTGTCTCTGGGCGTATCACATACTTTTTCACTATTATCAAGGTCTTTGTCTGATTTTACATGTGAGGGGACGTTTACGGTTTGCCTTTCACGGAGCCTCTGACCTCTTTTTTTCAAACGATGCAGTCTAAGCTTTGACTTCTTACTAGCCTGCACGTGAGCCTGAGCTGCCTCCATCTCCATGTTTAAAACCGACACCGAATCCATGATGGCTTTAAAAGGATCGCATGTGATCTCGTCTCCTTTTTCTGATTTTAACGCCAGATTTTCAAATCCTGCTCTTTGCATCTCCCATACTCTCCCTCTCCTCCTTTTAAAACGAATCTTAAAATTGAGGTCTGGCTTTGTATCCTCTGAAGCACTTTGCTGGATTAACGTTTCCACCCTATCTTCCTTGAGAGATTTATTTGGAGTTTTACCACAGTGCTGTTGGAGTTTAGCAGGATAATCAGCATGTTTGTCATCTGCAAGATGATCACTCTGTAGTGTCTGAGCCTTGTTAAAGTCATCCTCATCTAGCCTCTCTAATTTACACTTTCGGACTTTCCTTAATAAATGGCTCCGTTGGACTTCATTAGCTCTGGAGCGAAGCACTCGGTTAAATGTTGTGATCCTTTTGGTGGTTAACCTCTGGACTTCTGTTCTCCTACATCGACCTTTACTGTCGCTTTTCACTTTGCTACTCTCATCTGAACATGTGGTTAGGCCCTGCCTCAACTCTGTGGATGAATTTAGCTCGGCGGCTTCTTTAGAAGCCTGATCCGAAGCAGGATTCAAACCTTGTTCTGAGTCTATTTCCACATTACTACGAAATGTACGCTTCTTCAGAGGTATGTTGGACTGGATGTGTGCCTGTGGATTGGTGTCTGGATGCAGACTAGTCGTGGCTTTTGCTGAAATTAGTGACTGATGAGGTAGTGGGTTGAGGCAGGTGGCTGGTGGGTCATTATGCCTCTGTGGAGACTGAAGCTGCAAAGTTTCCTCACTCAACTCTGTCTTTACTCTATCTGGAACTTCTTTGTTCAAGAGTCCCTTGGTGCTTTGCTTACCTTCTGCTTTTGTTTTCGCTGCTCTAGGCCTCATCATTCGTCGTCTCATAATCCTCCTCTGCACTGAACAATTGGATCTGCCTCCACTTATTTCAGTCTGTTCTTCTTCCTCCTCAGCGCTCTCTATTTTAGAGGCTAAGGTAGAAAATCCTCTTCCTACAGTTCCTCCTAGAAATCGCTTATCTATTAATTGTTTATCCTTTCTTAAAATATCAGATAGCAGAACCTTCGCCTGTTTTATAACAACATCTTCTTCAAGCCTACATGCTGGTTGTTTATTCACACTCTTAGCCATTTGTTCTGATAGTTTAACAACTCCCTCCTCCTTACATGCATCATTGACTTTATTTCTAACACATTGCATGTTATTTTGTCCCCTAAGTTTTTCACTGGGCACTACTTTACATTCAGGCTCTTGCACTTCTTCCAGGACCCTGTTACTTTCACATTCCTTAACTGTAGATGCAGCATTTCTCTTTTCTTTCTGCCCTTCAAGTCTGCCTTTTACGATGTCCTGCTGCTCCTTTTGTATATCAGCTTTTTCTTCTGGCACGGTTTGGATTTCGATAACCTTGTCATTCTCCCCTTTCTCACTGTGGGATAAATCACCAACAGATTCACTTGCATGTCGCTTCCTTAAATTTACTTTATTAATGGCCTTGAAAAACATTTCTCTCACCCCTCTGTTGCTTTCAGATGTGCAGATCTCTGAACTTCCTCCCTGCCTCTGCTGAGATCTGGACACTCTTCTTTCTGACTGTGCTGTCATGGCCGCTGGTCTAAGACTCTGCCTGCTCGTTCCTCTTAGCACCACGCTTCCTCTCTTGTTTTCAGGAGTCTTTTCTGCTTCTAGACTCTGTGGCACTGATAACCTTATTAGGTTGACTGTAAGGTATTGCTTCAGTGATATTAATGGATTGTCTCCGGCTTTCTTCGATCTATCTGTGACACTCTGACAAACTTCTAACACGGATGACGCTACGCTGGTCTTGTGCTCAGTTTGCTCAGCAGGATTTTGATCCACGTCGATGATGCAGGATTCAACGCCGCTGCTGCACTTGTTGCTTTGATTCTCCATCATTGCTTTTTCAGTCTTCTCGCTTGTTATTGCATTGCAGGTTTTGTCAATTTCAACAGGGTGACAAACAGTCTTAGTGTTGGCTGTCTTACTGGACCCTGTTTGATGTGTGACCGTGTTGTGAACCATGCTTCTTGTTCTCGAAGATGTCCTCAGAACCACCTGCCTATCCACCACTTTAACAGACTTTCCATTAAGGCCTGCGCTACCTCCTGCAGGTCTACTTTTCTGATGAACAGACATGGAGGAATTTAGAGTGAAAGGCTTCAAGTTTACCTCACTGTTGTTATTTCCTTCACCAGTCGTATTCAGTTCACTCAGGGGCTTCACTTCCTCCAGTTGTTGAAGCAGAGCCCTTTCTTTGCTTTTAGGATCCTTACAATGGAGTAAGAAATCCACTGAGTGGCGCCGTAGTCTGATTCTGAGGTCCCTCAGAGTAACTTGGGATAAAAGTGGAACTGTCCGACACTGTTTGGCCGTGGAGGATGTCAACGGGTGCTTTCCTGATCGTCTGTGCTTCTCTCGTCTCCACTTCTTTGATTTGCTAAATTTTCTGTTCTTCAAGGCATTTCTCCTCATCTGCTGGGTAAAGGAATTCCTTGAGGGGATGGCTGTTGAATGAGAGACAAGAGGCAGTTCAACTTTAAGCTGCTGTATACAAATATAATATAAAACATCAACGTGATTGGCAACAAATTCATTAAACTGCTTTTATTAATTTAAACTATTTATTTCCTGCATAACAGATGCTGAGATTGCCTGCGGCGCTAACAAAGACGACACCGACTGTGGAATGTGTACAGCCAGTTCAGGCACATTTTTCTTTACCAGGAAGTAATCACTTACATCTATTGGCCCAAAATACATCACAGCAACAGTTGGACATTTTACAAATGGCCCCTATCTGCTGTTTGTTGTTTAACTGTTTGTATTGTTATGCTTATGCATACAGATGCTTCTTCTAGTGCTGAAGTCTAAACATTCTGATTTGTACGCGTCCATTATTGTAGCAAAACAAAACATTACTTTTAAAAGCATGAGCAGAGAGTTGTGTAACTGCATCTCACTCTGTGCAAATGTGCAAAAGAATCTCTGCATACTGATATCTGTAAACGTGTCCATAGATATTATCAGCTGAAAAGTCAAAGCAGCAAAAGAGCTTCAAATACAGAGAAGTCATCAGTTATAACACAGGCGGGCCTCTCTATTGGCTGTCGACACATGACTTTTGCTCCACTTCTGGCATGGCAAGATCACAAAATGTGTGTGGTGATTTTGCAAATGTCTGGTGAGATCTGTCTGTGCCTCAGTAGATACAGGCCTCGTATCACCAGTCGGCGGTAGTGCGCAGTAATAATACGACGCTGCTGGACTTGGTGCATGTGTCTTTTTTACTTTAGAGATTCTTTTACACATTTACAAATCAGATTACGCACACACTGATTGAGATACAGTTACACAACCCTCTACTCAAATCTGTAAATAGTTTTGCTACATTAAAGTGCTTCCATATTATATTAATATATTTTATAAACTTCTTATCTTAGTGAACATGATTGCAGATTCGATGTTATGCTGAATTGTTATGTCACGAAGAAGGAAACGCAATCTACTTCCTGAAACTGGAGTTATGTGCCTGGAGATCAGATTTCAAACATGTATTTTATTAGACTCTGGAGGATGCATACACAGTAATAATGGAGCTATACAACACTCCCAGAGTGAGACAGAATTGTAAATTAACAGCTAACTGACTGCATTAGCCTCATCTTGTTTCAGGTCTAACGGTACAGAGATGTCCGGAGGACCTGATTTTTATTATTTTTATTGCTTCAATGAAAAAAAAAAAAAGTTTGAAATGGCGGCTTGCTGATGCTAATAAATCATACTCGTGTTACAGCTAAACAGCAACTAAAACATGTTTCTGAAAACATTCGAGGCGATGCAGTAACAAAACTGTGCCTAGTTTTACAGTTCAGTCTGAGTTTTGTGAGCTCGGCGTATTGCACCTGACGGACTCGCTGAGAATGACGTCAATCACAAGGTAGCCACGCCCTAAAACACACTCTGCTTTATCATCTGTTTCACTCTAAATTGGACCATTTTAAACATCGCACTGTGTGGAAATGCAGTTTGGACAATAAAACTGTTGACTGAGGTAGTAAATCAGGTGAGAAGAAGAGTCATTTTCTCATAAGCTTACATACAATTTGACTTTTTTTTATTGCAGCCAATGGAGCTGCCCCCTGCTGGCCAATAGAAAGAATGTGAATGGTCACAACTTGAGAAAGAGTGGCCTGTGATTGTTTTCACGCTGCCTCCAAAAATCAGGTGACATTTTTGGGGAAAAAAACAAGAAAGTAAACTAACATTTAAATCATAGTTAATATTCTTCTGCTGCTATTCATGCAAACAGGTTTATTTTAGCAATCCTGAGATCATCAGGCTGTGTGGGTTGTGGGTTTCACAATGTTAGAGTAATCTGTTTGAGGTAACACAACAGGCAAGAAATGGTCATTTTACAAAAGGTAACAGAGTTTTTGTTGTCTTCATTTTGGCATGCTGTCGTTTTAAAACCAGAATTGCAGCACGGTTTGTGCAAAATTTGAGCTGAGTGGACTTTAATGAATGAGCAGCTTTGGATGTCCTTAAGGCTTTCAATTTAGGTGGTGCATTTAACAACCACCGGAGCGATGAGTCGTTTACAAGCTGTTATTCTTGACATTACTGCTGTATAATTACATTGTACAGCTAATATTCCTGTGAGTTGGGTTTGAGCCAGCCACTTAGAAACTGTCATTGTTCTACTAGTAATTACTTTTTATGATCAATAATAACCGTTAATAATCGTTTGAGAAAGATCACTAATGCGTTTACCTTTAAAGATACCTGAGTGTATTCCTGGTATTATCTGCCGAGTAGGAAAGTGACCCTTTTCTCTGTGATGACGAAGATATCGCTCTCTCAGACGGTACTTTTGGCCCACGGGGTCCTTTGTTTCTTCACATTCAGGCTGCTTCCCTCTGTGTTTGAAGTGTCCCTCTCCGTTCCTAAACAACAGTTAAAATTAGAGAAGGAAATTTAAGTTGAAATGCCAGTTGTTGTTTTTTTTTCCAGTTCTGATAAGACACAATTTCCAGTTGTGAGAAGAGAATAAAAAAAGACAATGTGTGATCAGATGATGGACACACCTCTCACAGGTGCAGCATTCACACATTTCATTTCCTTCCCCAAAAAAGCTGGCACCATAGTAACACGTGATCTCCTCCCCAGGTGAGATGGGTCGAATCGCTTCAACACAAGCGATATTCTTCTCACCAGGGACGAACTGGGCGGGTGAAAAAAAGGAAAAGGGGAGAAAAACAACAGACAAAGACAAAAGGTTGGTTGAACCCATGGGACACGTCAACACAGAGCAGAAAACAGAAGAGGGGAATTCTGCAGCAAAAATACTCAAATATAACATAGAAACATTCTCTTTTAATATGATAACTCCTACAACACTGTAAAAATAAGACTTATTATTTGTCAGAATAATGCATCAATCATTTTATTCTGTCAAAAAGTGCACGAGATAAATAAATGCTGGAAATTACCTTGCAGTTTGGTTTGCAGTCTTCAATCCAGATGGACAGACACAGAGAGAAAAACACAGAGATGAAAGATTAAAAATTATTAATTCAATCACAGCAGTGAATAAAAGGGCTCAACGTGTTGTTGATCAGCTGGCTTGCTCTGAATTCATTTTGCAAAGGCTCAAAGGCTAAGCTGCTTAACTCCAACAAAGATCTTGTCAGAAGCTGGCCTCTGAGTGGACGGAAGAATTAACTTAAATTTTCACTGGACCTTTTGTACACATTACAATTATGTTCAGAGCGTGGGCTGACACCTGGTATGAGAAGAGCTGTGTGTGCTTATCTGCTGCTTCTATGATTAATTAAAGTTTTATTATTACACACTGGGCAAGGGCTGCAACTAACTTTTCATGCTTTATAATAATCTTTTGCTCAAAAGTCTCAATAAATAGTGAAAAATATTCATAACTGATCCATTTTTATTTAGCCGATTAATCAGACACATTTTAGATATAAATCAACTATTCAGATCAGTTTTACACTGAGCAGTGTAAACACACACAACAACAAACTCATTTATCTATGTCTTTTGTTTTTTTCACACTTGGTCTCAGTTCGAGAGACAAAAGTAATTTGCTGAGATTTTAAACTTTTAAAGTGCTTTATTAGCGTAACACAGCGTACAAAATAAGTTGATAGTGTTGAGGGGAGCTCATGAAACAGGCAGACATTAAGCTTCACACTCACAGAGGTAAAGATATAAAACAAAATAATTAAGTGAGTGAGTATTAATGTCTCTTAATGTTTCTGTGTGCAGATTGTAAATTTAACTAAATTTAACTTATTTTGTGTGCCAAGAATTTTTTTTGACATTAAAATGCAGAAAGTTTAAAATTCTCGTATTGTGACAACAAAGCAGAAACAGCTACATAATTCATTTTCCACCATATAAATATTATAAATACAAATATTTGCAAATACAGCTGAAAAGTTTGATTTCACATGAAAAATCGGCATTTTAAGAGTCTCACAAATAAGAATTGATCATAATTAAAACTACAAGTCTCATTCAGTAATCAAACATTATTAGAAAACTGATGATAAGACTTCATTGTTGCGTGGTAACAGCTGTTTTGAATGTTGCTATTTGGATTACATTTTGCTGACTCCAGGCAGGTGGAAACATTGCTGATAAATCTCACAGACGGGCTTGCGTCTTATCAGCTATGAAAATTGTGAATTGGTACATTTGTGTACCTTTGTGTGTGTGTGTGTGTGTGTGTGTGTGCGTGTACTTGGAAAGAATGAGTCATGAATGCAAACAAACTCACCATGGTTAATGAAAGCTGCAGGCCCGAGCCAGAGCTGAGCACAGCGTTTGCGCGTGGAATACATCACACTGAAGTCATTGACTCCTGCCCTCAGCACAGCACTGTCAGCGGGGCTCAGCTCTGCTATGCAGCCCAACAGGACCTCCACCCGTTCTCCTGCAAACCTGTGGAGCCACAATTTAAATGTCATACATCTACATGAAAAACAAAAACACAATCCAGGACATACCCTTTAGCGACATTGTCGCTTGACAAATGCATTGTTAAGGACGTGACTGATTACCAGTGCCTTGTTGAGGTTATCTTTGCTCCATTGGTCTCTGAGGAGTATCTGTCACAGGACTCTATCTTGACACCGCTATCCAACAGGAAGGCACTGAGGTAGCGATACACCTGCAGACATCACAGATAGTTTAGACTGTTTTCATGTTCAAGTGATGAACTCAAGAATGGATGACAGCTTTCTATGAACAGATATTAAAAGAGTGAGACTATATGTGTTTCTTTAAGTTTTACAAATTATTTTGAAACGTCCACTTACATGTTGCCTCAGCAGCTCCTGACGGTGACTTCCCAAAGCATTGAAGTAGTCACCAGCCAGCTCGCCCACCGTCAGCGCCTCGAACGTAGCATTGAAGTCATGCGTACGCTGAAAGCGCAACAGGGTCTCTTTGAGATTACCCCAACGCCGGATCTCAGGAGGGGGGCTGAAGCAGAGGGGCAGATAATGGCATTTATAAGAAGAGCAGTCACAGGACAAAGTCTAAACACGCTCTGTGTCAGTCTGAGTGAAATCTAGATAGATTTAAGGAGACTGTGCAACCATGTACGCTTTAAACATCAAAACATTTTTCTGTTCAGGCTTGTTTACACTTATGAGAGCAGATCAGAAAATAAAGAAATAAATAATCACATTTGTTAGTGCTGCTGATATAACATTTATATTACATGACGTGCTCAGAGAAGATGACAAAAACATTTAAATCAGTCAGCAGTTAAACTTAATAACAAACTAGAAGTAAGTGATGAACACGAATATGTTGTTGTGCATCTTTCCCAGTAAAATCATTTAATTGTATTTAAATATTCTGACGTTCACACTGTATTAAACAAACTTCAAATAAGCAAATCTTAGTAGAATAAAATACTAATAATCTATAATGCCTTCAAATTATCATTTTATCATCACATAGTAGATTTTTCCCTCCAAAAATAATTAAGTTGCATCACACTGCAGCCACAGTATATGAGCAAAAAGCATCAATAACAGATGATTAAAACATATTACAGTATTATTACAGTGTGCATGCTCCAATTGTTATGCCGAGCGAGGCAACAGTGTCTAATACAGCTAATTTAACTGTAAATAAAATGTGCAGAACAGCGTTAAAGTGCAAATCTATCTTTGTTTTACAGGACGAAAAATGTTTTTCTTGTGTGTCTGTTTATACGGGGTTGTATAAACAGACACACAAGAAAAACATTTGTCTGAGTGTCATGACATGCTCATACACGTCCCAGTAAACACAAATATGCAGAACAGAAAAGGCTAGAATGATACTGCACTGATGTTTAAACCCAAAATGAATCATTCATAAACAACTGCTTAAATACTGATGTGACAGAGTGCTGCTGGAGTTAACATCTCCTCAGTGACAGCTTACCTGATGTTCATTTTGTGGGTGCTGAAGCCCAGCAGAGGGTCCAGCACCAAACCGGTAGCCAGGTCATCGGTCTCACACAGCTCCTTCACACTCATTCTAGTGCATCCGTCCATTGCCTCCCACCATCAGCATGCTGCAATCACAGGTTCACAATAAACGCTATGACAACAACAACAAACAGCAATCAGCAGGAGTTGTGCACATTCCAGCTGATCCACTCTGCAAATGTCACAACATTAGCATAACATTAGTCGCTTGCACACTTGCTAAAGTTGGATCACATTTCCGTCACACAAGGCGCTCTCCTGTGTGTATTCTGCATCCTGCGCTTACAATCAGCAGTGAAATAACAACATACGTGTAAGTTAGGAATGTGACTGAGTCCTCGTTAGCTTCTATAGCACATTAGCTTAGCATGTCAGCTTGCTGGGGAAATATATCGGGGTTATCAGCTGGAGAGAGGAAGCTAACGTTGTGCTAGCACTAGCGCTGTGCAGCTAACGTAACAGGACTGCATCAGAGCCGTGATAAAACACAGTGACCGAGAGCCAGGCGCTGCAGCAACGTGCTCTCACGTTGATGCAAAGTGACAAGGTGGTTTTCGAAACCCTACCTGGGAGTCTTTTGTAGTCGAAAGTGTCGTCAGGTAGACAATTTATCGCAAGCTGCTCGCTTGCTCTGGCAGGGAAAGTTAGCCTAGCAACACAAGCCAGCTAGCTCGCCTCCGTCTCCGCTGGGTAAGCCCGGCCGAGTGCGAAAATGGAGTCTCCTCGTCACTTCTGGAATTTGTCGGACTGTTGACGACTGCAGATCCCAGAATGAGATACAAAAACAGAAATGCGCCACAGGAGGACGACACAATTATCTTAAAAACGTTTACGATAGCTAGCTAACTAGCTTTACACAGCGCTCATCTAGTAGCAAAAGTTGATGGGCAACGTCCAGTGCAACCGAACTATCGTTGACCACGCCCACACGCTGCGCTATTCGCTGAGGTCAAGGTCAATTTAACAAATCAAACCGAGTGCGGCGTTTCGAGCGCCGTGATTGGTCGGGATTTTTTATGGGTGGGGCCGTGGGGTTTGGTTTACACAGCGCCGTTGAATAAGATCTTATTATCTTATCAGCGGGTTTACTATGTTGATGCTGGAGAGCAACTCAGAAAATCACTCACCCGAGCAGCTATTCACTGAGCTGTCACCAGGAGCAATACCACAACATGCCTGCTACTAGATCACTGCAGCACAGAGTGAGAGAGTGTGTCCGTGCTGCAGATTAGATGTCATAGGATGGGATTTGTTAAGAACTGTGTATGCATTTTTAATTAGTGAGTAACTAAATATCTTGGCTTGGTGTTTTGGAGCGATAGCATTTAATTTATGGTGACAGTTTATAAGAAATTAGACTGTAATCAAGGCTTTAAGCAAAGAGCTTTTATAATAAGCCAGCTTTAATGAGGAATGCAAGATGCATAGCTGGAATCGCTGTGTGGTTAAAGGGACAGCTTGTGTTTTGTTTTGTTTTGTTTTTCCCCCTTTGGTCATATACATTTGAATAACACTCATAAATGGAAGGTTTGAGTCAGAGATAGAAAGTCGTCGCTTTATTTGTTTCTCTGTTTTACTTCTGTGTTTGCAGTTCACATTTGGGTCACTCAGTCTGCCTTTAAAGGTTTAAAGTTAACTTTAGTTCACATTATCTCCCACACTGTTTGTAATGTCCCTCCTATCACTGAATAACCTTTGGAACCCACTGTGTCAAAGCTCAGGCTGATAGATGCTGACCTAATAACAGACATTAAAATAGTTCCTTTAAGTATTTAGAATTAGTTATATGTAGCTATGTATTAGAAAGACATTATTTTGCATTGCAAATGTATATTAAATGTACAATCTAAAACATCCATATCTATTAATGTAACTATGAAATTGTTCAAATTGCTCCACCTTCAGGGGAAACTTTATTAAGAGCTGCCCAGGAAGGAGAAGCTGAAGACTGTTTAACTCATTTTGAGTGCTGGAAATTGTCTTTCAGAGTTTTATTACAATATTCAGTCAAACATTGTCAGATGGATTCTCTGCTTGTCAGCTAGGCGTCCATATTTCTACCCACAGTTGCGGAACGTTTCTTCATCTTCAGAGACCAACAAGTGACTTTAATTTGATACACAGGTGCTCAGTTGTACAGTTGATCATTTATAACGCTATCTGTCTTCCTTCCTCAGGAAGCGATCCTTCTTATCCTCCGTCTGCTGAGACTCAAGGTGAAGGCACAGTCACACACAACGCCTCCCTCGATAACAGTTAACACCTGTTGAGAAACTGGGAAGTAACTGTTTCACACAGAGATAAAAGACAAAGAATCACCCTGCGTTAAGAGTGAAATAGACACTGTAACATAAGTCTCATAATGCTCATAAACATAAAGCATACTCATAAACAATAAGAATGTTTAATGAAAGTATAAATCTCCATGACTGAAATCAAGACGCCCAACTGGAAAACTATCCAGAGTAATGTTATTGCATGTTTTAAAGGGCATCAAGGCATTTAAGCTCCCACAGACAACAACCTCCAAGGACTTGAAGTCAAACACAAACATCACTCAGTCACATTAAAGGCTCTGCTGAGGTATTTAATGTGACCAAATGAATTCATACACAGTCAATGAGTCCATCCTCATCCTCCCTAATGCAGAAGAAGACAGTTGGTTGCACCCTTAATATGCACCCGTACATTTATACACACTATCCAAGCTCATGTTCAGCTTTTTATTTTTAAGGTTTGATGTTGCTGTCTGGTGAAAACTCATACTTAAAGAAGTCTGATTCATAAATCAACAGGATGACTTACAGGCTGACAGATGTAGAAGATGTCAGGCTGTACCGTTGTAAATCTACAGGAGCTTCCAGACACAGGTACGGAAAGTTATCCTCCATCAGGTGCTTATTACATGTTTATGAACAACATCTGGCATCAGATGAACACTGTTACATAAAAAACAGTTTCAGAATTTTGCTTTTGCATGAAATGAAACTGGTTTTCAGAGAATTTCAGTCGAGCGGGTCCAATTTCAAGTAACTATTTCATGTTTTAATGCATTCTTCTTTTTTCTTTTTTCTTTTTTGGCTCATTGCCTTCAAAATGTTCTCACTGTACTCGCAGCGAGCTTCACACATTTTATCACAGCAAGTGACAGAAAACCATTAAAGATAAGCAAAGAGGGAAACGACTGCAAAGACACACACACAGAGATGATGGAGGCAAACCGAGGTGGCCAAACAGTTTTTAAAACAGTAGAGGAAGGAAGAGGCCGACAGGATGGATGAAGAAAGACTGTGTTTGACTGTCTGTTGTTCTGTTTTATACAAACCAGTTCACACTAAATATGACCAACGGACAGACTCTTTTTGACCTGGTAGAGCGGCTGTGTGTTGCCAGGTGACATCTAATAATAAATAAGTAAATACCTACACACAAGGAAAAAGAGGAAGAAAGAGGCCCCCATGCTCCTGACTCATGCTGAAATGTTTGACAGACAGTACAGGCGGCCTCCGCAGAAGAAAAGGAGAAAGAAAAAATCAGCCTGGAGGCAGCAAAGACGTGTAAGAACTACAGTCGTACGCTCCCAGTGTGATTGTAGGAATCTCTTCTAGCAGCTTTCACTCTTCATGTGGAAGTGAAATGTTCAGAAACATTTGGAAAGAAAAACAGACACAAATATACAAATTCTATGTTTTATTTCTACCTTGTAACAGAGACAATTTGTGATTTGATTTGAAAACAAATGAAATACAAATAAAAAATACAGATAGTTTCTGTTGTTTCCTTTTCTTAATTGTAATAATCTAATAATTTCATATCTACCCAGCGACAATGCATGTTGCAAAACATCCCTGATTGATTAAAAAAATCCTACACTAATAAGCTTGCGGTATCTAGCGCTAAAATTTGTCGATAAAAACAAAAGAAGAACAAAAGAGTTGAACTAAAGATCAGATTCTTAGAGGTAATAACGACGGTAAACATAGAGGAACGTTTAAAAAAATGTCCGAAGCAGAGGTTTGTACAGCTGTGGAAATGGGAATGAAAGTGGCCTTTATTGGACCGTAATGTTTCAGCACTATATTATCTCTTACAGAAGCCTCTTAATTGTTTTGCATTGCTGAAGACACACTCTCCATTGGAGATGGTCTCCACAACATCAGAGCTCTCAAGCCTTGTATTAAATTTTTATTATGCTATTAGACTTTAATACCATAAATGTCTCTACGTTTTCAGATCTCTTTCTACAACATAACAACTGTACGCACAGAAGGCAGGTCTGTGTCATTTACAAATCAAAAGAAATGTCCTTCAAAGCACCAGATCTGAACATTGTTCCCCCACGGGCTCACCAGTATGTCTACATTAGAAACTCATTTCAGTTTAGCCACCTTTAAAACTTAAAACAGAAACTGCAAGACTTGTAAATATCCTGTAATAATGATGTTTATAGATGTATTCTCCTCAGTATATGAATATAAATATGATTTCCTCAAACCATTTGTTTTAATTTAAATTTCACTTCCTGAGTTGATCTTACTGGATGTGAATTGAAACATGAGCACACAATGAGGTCCAATGTTTTGTTGTTTTTTTTACCTGCCTGCTCCGACACAATGCAGTTATATGAGTTGCATTGTATGCGATTGTTAGAGAGCCAAGCAGGATTCTGAATAAAGCTTACTTACATTGATTTCATTTTTATTTAAAATTAAAAAAACAAAACATTTATTTTTATTATTCTGAGGTACTGAGTTGAAAACCTCTTGCTGTGAAAGTGGAGGGAGAAAAGGCGGCAGGGCAGGATGACGGCTGAATTCCATCTTCCCCCACCCTCTGCTTAAGTACATGCGTATGCACTACACTCAGCTTGGACCAATATTTACTGTCTTTGCAATCTGGAGAGCTGTGGTCACATGTGTTCATACTTGGACAGAGGGCTGAAGAATGAGGACAGACAGCAGACAAATAAAACCAGACACACCAATTATGTAATGGAGGAAGAGTGTGTTTGGATTATTAGAAATGGGCAGTGAGATACCCTGAAACACTGTAGAAAGAAATGTTTTTCACCAGTTGCAACAGCCCGTGCTGCACTGAGGACACCCTGTATGCCAACTGAACTTAACACAGAAAAAAAGGAATGAAAAATGTCCCGTTCGTGACATTAAGTGGTGATATAGATTGTTCCTTTTTTTAAAAGCCTGTGTATAAACAAGCATAAGGTGTGGTGAATGTGTTGTTTGAGGGTTCACAGTTGTCACAAGATCCACTTTGATCATTTCTAATATATACTGTGTGTGGAAACACTCTATGGCTCTTTATGCTTATTTCAACAGCAAGCAGGATGACAGAAAAGTTAGAACATACTCGCAGCAACTGAGAATGACTGCTGTCACAAGCATCGCAAGCACTTCCGTATTCTTGCTAATATAATTTACATAGCACAATCTAAGAAGCATACAAAATTATTTATTAATTGCTATACACTTAGGAATTACCTGATGTTGCAAACAAAACTTTAAGCTAGGTTAATTGGGAATTTGCTGTATATGATTATCTTGAGTATATTATGTTTGTCTTGACAGTAAAATGAGGATTTGTGCTCAGGTTCCTCATCAAGTTTAAAGGACTGTCTGCTAATGTCAAAATCAGTTTATTAGTCAGTGCAATCCAAACACCACTGCCTTCAGATCACAGCTTTAGTTTGCACGTAACACTCCTTCGGCGTTGGTTTCGACTAAAATAAACCAACTCTTTGTTTTTATGAGGGTTGATTTGGAAAGATACGAGCAAGAATTCACAGGCTCATCTCTCTTCGCAACAAACAAAATATGGAGAAACATTCAAACCACTTTCTCTTCAGAGCAACTTGAGTAAGCAGTGATAAAGTTCAAAACAGATTAAATGTCAGATAAATAGTGGTATCTATTCGTGGAACATACCGACCGCACATGGTGACAGTGTGTTATGTGGGTATGGAGCAACAGAAGCACAGAGACAGATCAATTCATTTCCTGCTCACAAACTTGGTTAACTACTTCATAATCATTCAACAATCATTAGAAAAAACATTTTGCACTGAAGAGATCTCCGATCAAATATCTTTTTTTTTTGTGATAAAAAAGGGCAACATCTGGTACAGAGAGCAGCTTTGGGCCGTCCATGAATTCACACTAAATATTATCTTTGGCTAAATCACACTGAAGCAACATGTGAAATGCCACTTTGTTTTAACAAAGTGTAAGCTGGAGCAAAATGACAGTTTCCAGCTTCTACATATTTTTTATCTCTTCAAGCTGCTGTATCGTCAATTCAAGGTTCCACACTCAAAAGGCGAAAAAGCAGCCAGTGTGCATGGCGAAGCTGCTGACGGACATGACAAAGCAATGGCAAACACAAAGTGATAAGCGTGATGGCATAAGTCAAATAAATTTTTATTCATCTTCAGCTTCCATTGAACTAAAAACAAAAACGAGAAAAAGAAAATAAAATAAAAATCAAATGTCAGTTTCATGTATCTACAAAAAAAAAAAAAAAAAGAAGCAGAACTATTTCACATCCATGACCGTGTTCTCAATTGTTTTTAAAAGGGAAGAGGAAAAAAATGTTATCTTATCGTGAATCCATTTCATTCAAGGATTCATCTGCACATACATCCACCTGTGCACCCAGTGTGTGTGTGTGCGTGCGTGTGTGCGTGTGTGTGTGGTATGTGCCATTACCGCTTGACCGTGCAACTTCCTCCCACCCCCTCCCCAACCCATTACACAGATATACACAGACTTCCGAAACAGGATGTACAAAAGCTTGTGTTTAGCATTAAACAGTGCGGAGCCTTAACATAAACAAGCTAAGGCTCCTCTTTCTCTCTCCCACTTCACCTCCCCTCCTCCCCTCCTCCCCCCTCCCTGTACCCAGGTTTGAAATTACATCATGGATGGGTGAGTATCCCATCTTTACATAAAGACAGGGAAACAGAACAGACGGTACAGGAGGAAGGAAAAAAAGAAAAAAATAGAAACATACATACACAATACAGCAATTCCCTCTGTATCATTCTCACTTCTGTTTTTTTCTTTATACACACACACACTCACACAAAAAAAATTGCACGCAAACAGCCAAACAAACAGTTAAAAATAATTTCAGAGAGGAAAAAACATGATTGAACCCTGGACACTTGTCTGCTTTGTTGCCATTTGTTGACGAGGGAGAAACAAGTTTGGGAGGTAGAGGGAAAAAAAGAGCGTTGGGCCGACAGAGAGGTGGGGAGGGGGTGGCAGGTTGTGTGAGAGGAACCCAGCGGGTGTTATTTCTTGGCCTTGGCGGCCTTGGCTGAATTTCGTGGAGGAGTGACCGGCCTCCCAGATCCCATTCCTCCCCCTCCGCCATAAGGATACAATTTCTTATCTGCTGGCTTCAGAATCTGTGAGAAACAAAGAAACTCTCGTTCAGTTTGACATACACACCTCTGCCATTACTGACAGTGGAAATTTATATTTAATAAGATAGTAAACTCCATGCTGCATCATTTCGGCTCAGTTTTACACACCTGGAAGGAGCACATGAGCGTCTCATCCACACTCATCATGGCACCGGCGTTGTCAAACTCTCCGCAGTAGTTGGGAGCCGAGAATAAGGTGACGAGTTGCCTCTTTGCAAAAAACTCATAACCGTCTTCTACCACCTCAAGACAGAAATAAGACTGTTAGTACACATACAATGAAACAGAAGCGAGGACACAAACAGGGTCAGCCAGTGACTCGCTTGTTTTTAGCCCAGTTGTCTGAGTGAAACAACACAGGCTCAGATTTTCAGTCCTTGAGTCTTGAGTACCACTAAATGTCACTATATTTCTTATTGACATGTTTATAAAGCATTAACATATTTGAGGTGATCTCCTGTCTTTCTTTCTCACATGTATTTATAGTGAATTTATCTAAAAGTTACAGAGGACAGATGCATGCCCTGCAGTTTCAGTTAGCAGGAGCACAAGGCCTCCTTGCTAAATATTACCTGGTGCGCCCTGCATATTAGGTCCATGTCGTGTTTGTGCAAAAATTTGGCCACCACATCTGCCCCGAATGTGAAGGAGACACCACGGTCGTTTTCGCCCCAGCCCAGCACGTCTTTGTCTGGGTCAGCCCACAGCAGGTCACACAACAAACCCTGGTCAGGCACGTCTGTGGGTCGCATTACTCTGCGGATCTGCTCCATAGACTGAAGATCAGGAGAGAGGCCTAGAGAGAGAGAGAGACATCACGTCTTAGTCCGGTTCTTATCATCTAATGCGTCTCATCTAATCCTCATAACATCCTAGATTAACGAGGCCTACCTCCGTGACAGCAGAAGATTTTCTCATCTACAATGGCAGCCACAGGTAAACAGTTGAAGCAGTCTGTGAAGGTCTTCCACAGCTTTATGTTATACCGTCGCTTACCTACCAATGAAAGAGGGCCAACGAGAACTTAGTGCAACAGTCAAGAGAACAGAAGTGATATTTACCTGTTCACAAAAAGTACTCTGCACTCACACTCGTCATAAAAGCCGTAGATTCGATTAATAGAGGCGCATTCATGGTTTCCACGAAGCAGGAAAAAGTTCTCTGGATATTTGATCTTGTAGGCGAGAAGCAGGCAGATCGTCTCCAGTGACTGCTTCCCTCTGTCTACATAGTCACCCAGGAACAGGTAGTTGCTTTCTGGGGGGAAGCCTCCATATTCAAACAGCCGGAGCAGATCATAGTACTGACCATGGACATCACCTGCAGAGGGCAGCAGTGGAACGCAATTTAAAACACACAGACATATTTTCACTGCTGTTGGGTGTAGCTGTTCTGGGTGTAAGTTCACACACTTATCAGCTGATACAACTGGCATTTACAGGTGAGCAAAACAGTCTAGTAAATCATGAACAGAGCCTCGGATAATGATCATCTTCTCTTGCACAACAGTCAGTCTTCAGTGTAACTTCTTAGACTTTATGATATCTCACGTGGTTTTGATGCATTATTGAAACTCACCGACCTCTACATTAAAACTCACCACAGATTTTGAGGGGAGCTTCTAGCTCGAGCAGGATTGGCTGGCTCAGGAAGATTTCACGGGACTTTAGGCAAAGGCCACGGATCTCGCTCTCTGTCAGCTGGACATTCTTCCCTGGTCGAGAGCCCTTGACTGAAAAACGGGAGATAAAAAGGGGGACAGACTTTTAATGTCAAATACAGTAACACCACAAAGACACACCTATGCTGAGAGTTGTAAGAAAGACTGAATGAAGAAGGACATAAGGCACAGGCAATGAAACGTGATTCCTGGATTTAAGCCAGACCACCAGACGGGGTAGTTAACACCTCCCACCAGCCAAATGCTGGAAAATTTTTTGAGCAGTCCAGTCTAACAGCCTCTTTAGCAGGTAACCACATCGTTTAGACACAATATTATAGTTTAAAATTCAGAAAACACAAAAGTTATTAACGCAGGATACACTTCTAATGTTTAACAAACCACAACAGGATGAGCGTGTGCAGTGTGCAGAGATGCAGCATCTGAGAAAGCCTGACCAGTGGAAACCAGCCTCACGCTGTCAGCTTTAAAAAGCACGTCTTTCTGCTTAAGTGGCGGTTCAAACTGGAGCTAAGAGAAAGACATGAAAGCCACTTCCCTCTTCTGGCTGATGTGGCTGCAGTAAAGACGCAATTAGGCCTCTCTTAGTATGCACAAAAATGCTACGACATGGGCTGTAATAACACCGTCTCATGTGACCAATAAGGCCAAGTAACAAATACAAAGTGTATTCATCATGTAATAATGGATGCTACATTCCTTTCTCTTCATGCAGACTCTTCCACTGATGCTATCTGAAGAATTCAGCAGGTTTGTCAAGTCTCATCATGCTTTTTCACACTTACCACACACACACACACACACACACACACACACACACACACACACTTGAGCCAAACACAAATCATGAGAGAGGCTAGAGCAAGGAACAAAAATGTATTTCTCCTGACAGATTATTTGTCTTTAAATGACACGTTACAGTAATACGTGCTGTCACAGCTCAAATGCAAGAAAAGGTAGGTGTGTGATGACAGGAACAGTAAAATCACCCCCTCCCCCTGAAAAAGAGCTGGAAGTCTCACAGGCAGCCATAAATGATTTATATCAAACTAGCACGACTGCTCCTAATTCAGATCTAAATATTTGCACATTGACATGCCAACCGTAGGGCGTGGACGTGATCCTGTGCAACTATACGTGTACTGCGCTCTTATGCAAGAAGCCTTATGCCCCTGATGGAGTTTGGAATCTAGTTTGTTTGTATCGCTGACAGAATCAATCACACCCCCATGCCTACATGTGCTGCTCGAAGCTGGAAAGCAGATCCCACCACAGACTGTAAATGCCTACTAATGAGGAGTCTCATTCCCACACAACACGTCCGATCACAGCCTACCGAACAGGTAATGTGCGCAGAGTGGAGACAGGCCTGCCTCCAACTGTCTCAGTGATAATTATTGTCGAGCTGGGTGTGAACCGAGTACACTCTGACATGTTGGGATAGGGAACAGTTGTCAGGTGTTAACCAGACAAATGCTTTCACCTTTAAATGCCAAACAATTAAAATGACGCAGATCAAGTGTGAGTAATCAAAGCCGAACTGGAGCTGTCATCAAACTACATCTGTTTACGACGTGAAGTTTGCTTCCTAAAGTTCAAAAGCAAATATGATAGCCGTATGAGCAAAGCTGAGATCACAATTATGCTGGTAAGCCGTCCAATAAACAAGATATTCTGGTTGAACATTGACAGAAAACTAACACCACTTTCACACGGTAACAATCGTTCTTTCATATATACACGACCTCCTTCACAAGAACCCAATTTGACCTCATGAGCCAAAGATGAATAATAATAAAATAACTATACTAATGCCACCACAGCAGCATTCAAACAAATAAGGATCCGATCTCTCTGTACAAATGCTGTTTCGTTACACTCGTCAGTTCCTTTTGTGGTGAAAACGCTGTCACGACAACTGTGTAGCAGAGAGCCATCGATTGCGACGTGCATGAAAGAAACATTTGTGACAGTTTGTGGTGATTGGCAAGCAGTTTCCATGTGAACACAAACGTCTTGGTTTCAGACTCTTAAACACAAGACATCAATTTCATCATTTCACATGAGCAAGTGGCATCGAAAAATCAGGATTTTATTTATTCCAAAAGGTAATTTAAACACGTAAACATTTGGGAATCAAAATCTGGTGCCGATTAACTCTTATACAGCTTATAAAGATCACTGCGACTGCAAAGATTCTTGACAACTGTCAAAATAACATTTGCTCATCATAGGGACAGAGCGATAAAACCAGAACTTGACAGATATTCTTTCCTCCTTAATCACAGACCATCTCTCAATACAATTAATCCACTTTTAATAGTGCTCACAAAGCACTCGGAGAGGGAGGGTGACACTGGAAAATCAACAAATGGCAGCGAAATAATGGCACTATCCTGAAGCAGCGACTAAAAGCAGAGTCCTAAACAGTGAAAGTAGGTATAAATACTGCACTGCTGCTTGTCACTTTAAACCTGGATTACAGAAGGCTAAGCCCCGACAGAGCTTACTCCAAAGTTAGCCACATAGCCAGTGGGCAACAGTGAGCTTATCATGGTGGGGAGGGGTACAGACAAAAGGCTTTCCACTACGCTGATCAGGGGGGGGCAGAAAACAAAGAGCTGGACCAGCACAACAGAAAAGCGGTGTCGGAAGGGCTGGAATCAACAGTTGGTTTGGTCCGGCACTCCTGACTTAGTGCAGGGTGTTCTGGCTGAGCTTATGTGATGTCACGCTCTCCAGACACACTATTAGCAAAGCACACTTAGCTCTAGATCTACGACAGTAATCCAATTGAAAAACGCTCATTATCCACACACATTTAATTGGTTTGGTCTCCAAACACAGTCAGCAAGCGGAAGGGTTACTTTGTTGTCCACACAGGTGACTGACCTGGAAATCTATCAAACCTATATTAGGAAAAAATATTCTTCAGTCTTCTGTAGTCTTAAACAAAGATTAACACAGTCATAATATCAACTGGTGAGAGGTTACCCTCAGCAATAAAACCACAAATGCTGACAAAAAAGGTCAAGTGAGTTACATAATAGGATATAAATACTGCCACTGTCAGGCGTGTTTGTCTTCTCCAGTGTTTGGCCGACAACCTTATCATGGCCCAAGTATAACAACCCATGTACAAAACACTCCAGCAGCCGGCAGGGTGCACAGTCAAAGTCAAACTCCCGTGAGGCACTATGACTGCACATTTATGAATAATCCCAATCACCTCCAACAGATCAGACCAATCGTTCAAGGCCTTTAATTAAGAAGGTAAACAGACAGGGCTAATGTCAACAGTGTTAGCTTCTCTGAACCAAAACATTCATCATCTGAACAAAACATCTTTTAATACTGCGACTAAAGGTGCAACTTTAATGTTTCACAACTCAGAGGTCACACGACCCCTTGCCAACAGATGTGATGGGATGTGCACAGGAAAGTCTCAGTACAAACAGTTCCGTACATGGGGACGTGTACGTGTAAAACAGACATCATTCTCCACAACTAGTGCCAGACGGGTCGCAACCTTATTTCTTGTGCTCTTTACATGAACTGTACAGTTGGGTGTAAAGAGATTTGTGCTTCTGTTTGATGTCCTCAGGGCTCCTGTTACACAATCATCATGTGGATGTGAAGATAAAAACAGCCCTGTTTTCCCTCATGCATGCACACACACACGCGAACACACACGAACACACAACTCAAACCATAACAAATCTGCCTCCACAGTCACACTGTATACAGTGAGCATTCAGAGAAGTAAAACCTACTACTTAGGAATGGTTTGTGTCGGACTTGTAGAGCCAAAACAGATTACTCCATATCTGCCGTCACACGCTTTAAGTTTCTTTTCTGCAAAACCGTTCGAGTTGAACAACACAAGATGTTTTACAGTTAAAAAATGTAATCTAATATATGCACTTCAGGAAATGTCATGTTTCTAACATACACACAACACTGCAGGAAAAAGAAATGGCATTCAGTCAGCGGTCTGTATCTTTAGCTTTAAAAGGCAGCAGTGAAGCAGCAGAGATGGCCAACCAGCAGTTTCACACAGTATTAACAATGAGTGTGTGTCAATCAAAGCGTCATTGTCTGCACACCTCATTAAAAAAAAAAAAAAAAGTCATTCCAGGGAAGGTTGTGATAGCAGATCAGGTAAATCAGGTCTTCAGCTGTAAAACAGAAAGCACAACGCGGGCCGGTCCACCCGTGTAACTGAGGAGCTCTGCTGGAGAAGGAGGACGACGAATGAAGTCTTCTCACACAATGTCAATCAGTGTAAACACCCACAAGTCAAAGTAATAATCTGTCACTGCAAATCGCCACTCCAGCAGTAATTATTCAGACCCTTATTCTGAAGTACATCTCAGCCCGGCTTCACCTCCAGAATGGAAAAAGCTAATGCATTAAGCAAAAACTGTATGTGTGTATAATGTATGAGGAGGCAATCTGCGTAAAAATGTGTGTGATGTCCTTCATTTGGCGAGCTACTTCACCCTCATTAGCAAACAACGCTGCAACAACATATCTCAAATGAAAATGAAGCCGGTGGCTATGATTAAGAAATGATTTATCCAATCACTGTATAAAAAAAAATTAAAGATTAAAAAAGCAGGTTTGATTTGCCGACAACCAAATCCAAACACCCAGCCTGACTGCACATCTTCATCAGGCTAGTGCAGCCACCTTTAACTTTAGCCGACATATAGCTGCTATATTACACATATTTCACCACCATCAAGATATCCCATAAAGTAAGCGAAGTGCATTGCTGCGCAGTGGGTTTGCTTCTTCTCACCTTCCAGGAGACGCTGAATTATAGAGTCGATGTTTAATTTGTCTGGCTCCGCCATTTTCTTTATTTTCTGACGTTATCGGGCAGTCGAGACCTTGGTTTTCCGTGTTGCACCTTAGATTTCAAGAACAGGGAGAAAAGCAGATGGACAGTAACAGTTAGCTACTCGTAATGTACATTTAAATACACACCGGTCAACTAACGAGTGCCTCACAATGGCTAATCGAGTAATTTTAACGAACCTGAACAATGAATGAGCTTATGCGAGCTTGAGCTAAGGAAGCTAGCTAGCTACTAGCCCAGTAACGTAAGCTACACATTTAAACTAGCAGCAGCCGAACTGAACGGCTAGTTAGCTAACGTTAGCTATGTAACGTTAACGTTAATATACCGTATACACAGATAAAATATCCCCGAACCTTGTCTTCGGTTTAACGGGCGTCCTCCTGGGGTGAATACTGTGTAAATATTTATCCTCTGAGCTCAATCTTGGCCCCTTTCCCTCGGTTCGTCCGGGTCCCTTCACTCTTCCCCCAGGAACTTTAAAAGAGGGCCGTTTCTACCGAAGAGTCTACAGTAACGTAGAAGGCTGAATCAAACCGAGGTCTTCACGCGTTTCTTAGAAGATGATTGGTCCATCCTAGAATTTAGAATCCTCACTGTCGGATTTGATTGGATGCGTGCTGGGTCCGTCTTTCACTTAGACTCCTCCCCCAGCCGTTTACAATGGCATCAATGGAGAGAGCGCTTTAAGAGCTCAGAGTGCGCCACCGAGTGTTCACACTTGGAATTACAGTGTTAAACCTAAAAGTACCATTTACTCATTCATATGGAAACAGCGTCACCTGTACAGTCAGAGGATATGTGACACACAAGCTGTGTGATAAACACCTTTGAGGGATCATAGTTCTCTGTTTCTTTGAGATTCAAAATAGGTTTTCTTAACATCTTTGAGAAATCTTTGAAAAAACATTTTTTCACCATAGTTCCCGATGGAACAAATGAAAAAATGTACTTATCATGTGCATATTTTTCAACACAGTTCATAGCTTCTACACAGGGTAAAATAAAATCATTCCCATCAAGGTACTATATCTGCTAATCATTAAAGAAACATTAAAGAAAAACAATATAATAGCATTTAGGTTTCCTAATTGTCCAGACTTAGACTGTGATACTGACATTTATGAAAGTACTCAACTTAAGTACACATATGAAGTACTTGTATCTAATTTGAGTATTTCCGTTTCATATTACTTGATACTACAGGAAAATATTTTAATTTCTACTCCACTGCATTTATCGAGAGCTTCAGTGACATTAATACACACTTTTACAGAATAAGGTTTTACATACAAAACATATGACAAGCTAATAAAATATTAAACATTTTTATAGATTAAACTACCCAATAGCATATGGAATAGTTAAAATAATCTCCACCTTGACCAAAGGTAGTAGAAAAAAGCTTAATAATCCAATAATGTAATATAAAACTCAGAGGGGCCATATGTCTGCCTCATAAGTATTTCTACTTTTAATACTTTAATCTCATTTCACTACTAACACGTCTGTATTATTACATTAGTTACATTTTCAGTGCAGTGACTTTTATTTATAATGAAGTTTATGTGACATTTTTATTTATTCTGTATGCTGCTGGCCTGGGGACAATTTTCATTCCTTTATGTTTTATAACACCAAGTATTCAAAGTATTTGATGTACTTAGTGGGGTAAAACTACATGACAGTAGCAGAAGTAGTTCCTCATTGTTGTTGAGAATGTGGGATTATTCTTATAAAATTACAACTAAATCCACCCATATTTTACAAATTAGAGTTGATGTACAGCCTAAATAATACTTAATTTATATCCATGTTAAATTTATAAACTACATGTGTGAGTTTGGGTTTTCTTATATATAAAAAATATTCTCCAGCATTGAACCCTCCTCCAATTTAAAATCTAAATATGTCTGTGTGTATTATGCAAACCAAAACTATGTATGTGTGTGTGTCATTCTGTCTGCACGTTTCTGGATGTGTTAATGAACACTACACATAATATGTTTCACAACATTCCTTTTCATTTCCTCATTTCTTTCCATCCCATATTCCACAAAACACTGCTTAAAATCTTACGCAAAATCCTAAACCCACTTAGTCTCGGTCTCCTATATCATCCTCTTTACATTCGTCATCACAGTTTCGACAGAGGTTGGCGTGGGAAGGTATGAAGGACCAAGGTGTCATTTTCTGTTTAGTCTGAGAGCACAGTGTGAAAAAATCGGCAGTCCTCCAGATGAGTCAATTTTCTTTTTTTGGCAGTGATTCACCCAGCATCGTCACTGTAATAAACCCCTGTGTACCACTGGCTACTGATGCTAAGACATCACAACTTTTTTTTTTCCTCCTGAGGTTTATCCATATAGGTGTGTTAAGTAAGAACTCCTCTAAGATCCACGGCAGGTCTTTGATGCAAAAAGAGAGGGAAACATACATACAGGACAAGTCCAGTCTGGTCTTAAGGTTCTTCCCTCCCTCAGCCCCACCTACACCTTACATTCCTCTACAAATACCCCCATCTTATAATAGAGTCTCTCTAAAACACTTGTACATCAGCAAACAGCATCTTCAAAAGAAGCAGGAAGAACCTCAAGAAAGACCTCATCTGATATTTCAATTTTCACAAAATAAAAGGTAGGCATCTTTCTTTTTTTTTTTAATCCACTTTTTATTCAGATGGACAGTCTGAGCTTTGAAAACAGATATGATTCTACAAAAGCTTGAAATGACAGAGGATGAAAGGATTGGTGGAGGATTAGTTGAATATCTTTTTATGAGCACCAGCAAAAATCATGAAAAGTGCAAATAAACAGCTAAGAGAGAGGAAAATGGGGAAAAAAAGGCTGAGCAACATATTTGTGTTTTTTCCACTAACTGTTTTTATCTTTGATCCCTGTTGTAAGGGACATTCAACAAGAATTCATGTGTCACTTCATTAAAATAATAACTGTATTATATAGTTTATTTGCAATCAATAATTTTGAGGGGAAAATAGGATATAGGATTTTAAACCCATGTGACCCACATCAGATGAGTTTTCAGTGTTCAATCTGCTCTGAAAGTTTGTGATCTGGGGCGGGTCATGTATGCTTAAAAGTAAGATATTTTTGTCCTGGTCTAAATCTAGCCCAAGTTATTCTGTCCAAACCTGACTGGGTTATTGGCTCTCTTTTGTTATTTAATTAGATATGAAACAAAATGTGTCCCTTTGGATGTTTTTAGATCGTAAAAGATCTGGAGACGGAGAACAAAGGGAAGAGCTTCCTTTCATGGAGGGAAGATTTTTCATGTACTGTCTAAAAAATAAACACATCTAGAGAGAATGAAGACGTGCGTTTCATTTATCTACTTTGAAATTATTTTTTTCCAGCATCTGAATGTATGTTACATTTTTCATTATCATATTTCAAGTTTTTATTTTGTTATTTTTGCTTCATTTTCTCAAAACATATCATTTATTAAAATAAAGCAAAATCAATTCAACTATTAAAACATTTGCTTTCAAATTTTAATCAACTGAAGATTCAATCTAAAAATCTAAAATACATAATTTTTCATATAAAGAGTTTTCATCATTCTTCATAGTTAACCTGCCAGATCTGTTTTCCTTCCACCTTATTTACTCAAACTTAAATTCTCGTCTGAAGTTGAATTAAAAAAAGTAACTCAGTTTTCGATGTAAAAAGTTGTGAGGGAGTGGTTCAGCTAGTCCTGGGGTGGAGATCCAGAAGGCCAGGGCCTGTCAGGACATGAATTTGTTTTAAAATGTAGCCCTAAGCTACATAATCCTGTGAGGGCCTGTCAGAGGGAACGGGTGTTTGTCGTGTGTGTGTTCAGCTATGTGACCACAAAAAAACCTACAGTAACAACAAATGAATAAGAGATTCATCAGCTCCTCCTCTGTAACCAAAGGAGGTGAACAAGATGAGTTTTACTCAAACAGCACAGAAATCTTAGATCATGGGAGAGCCAGTTAAAAAAGATAGTAACATTGTGCTGAACCGCCCTCACACCTCTGATATTTCTCCATGTCTTTTTCCAGGATGGGATCTGTTGGAGTTCAGATTGTATGTGTGGCCCTCGGGGTCCTCGGCCTGATCGGGGTGATCGTGTGTTGCGCGGTCCCACGCTGGAAAGTGTCCTCCTTCACTGGATCCAACATTGTGACTGCACAGGTAATGAAATGATTCTTCTGCTGTACACTGATGACATGTATCAAAGAAAGTGGTTTTATGTCATTTGAATAACTGAATAAATGACTGATCCATTATTTTGTGAGTAATATTTTATTGTTGTAGTCGGTCGAGGTGGAGCTAAACTATTTATACTGTTGGATGCTTTAAAGGAGCTGAAAACTTCTCAATCAGCTTCTTACTACGAGCGACAGGATCCTACTGGACAAAAACTTTTCAGTCAAATTTCGGACGGTTCATGTAATTACACGTGACAGATTTCTGTTTTTGTCTCTGCTTTTCTCACTGGTATGAAGTGGGCGGCGCTCATCACTTAGACAAACGTGATGTCACATATTAAGTGCACCAATCAGGACTGAAGAACATTTGAATCAAAATCTAATATTTCTAATAAAGCCACACCCAAACAGCCCTGAAGCAGATTTTAATTAATGATACATTATCTAATTAACTTGAATTGTTGCTTAATTAGTCCAAAATATTTAATGGAGACGTTTAATTTAAACAATCTGAACTACTTTTGATTCAACACGTCTAGTTTAGCATATAAAAATGCAGCATATTTTGTACTGAGGTTGAAATGAAGTTGATTTTTGTACATAAAGCTGGTAACTAACTGACAAATGAGTATAGTGGAGTAAAAACTATAATATTTCTTATTGAAATGTGGTGGAGTAGAAGTATAAAGCAGCATATGATAGAAATACTCAAGAATAAAATACTTTAAACTTGCAGTACTTGAATAAATGTCCTGCATTACATTGCACTGGTTGTGAATGATGTTTGCAATGACTGACCTCTCTCTTTCTTTCTGTCTGTCTGTGTGAGTAGAGCAGTCAGGAGGGCCTGTGGACGACCTGTGTGGTGCAGAGTACCGGCCAGCAGCAGTGCAAGAACTACGACTCCCTGCTGGTGTTGCCCTCTGACGTGCAGGCTGCCCGTGCCTTGACCATCATCAGCTGCATGATCAGCTGCCTCAGCCTCCTGATCCTGTTCTGCGGTGCCGACTTCACCACCTGTGTGCAGAACGAAGACGCCAAGCCCAAGATCAGCCTGGTGTCTGGGATAGGCCTGCTGTTGGCTGGCATCTTGGTGATCATCCCTGTCAGCTGGTCCGCCCACAATGTTGTGCGAGATTTCAACAACCCCCTGATAGCTGCTGGTCAGAAGAAGGAGCTGGGAGCGTGTATCTTTGTGGGTTGGGGGGCTGGCGTGCTGCTCCTTCTGGCTGGAGGTCTGCTCTGCTGCTTCAGCAGGCCCCAGTCTGGCAGCTCTGGTGGAACCGCCAAGTACTACAGCAACAATGCCTCCGCCCCTGGCAAAAACTACGTGTAGTGGCTTTATGAAGGGGACTGGTGTTTGAGAGAAAGGTGGGAGGGGGTGATTTAGTGGGTGAAAGACTGGGCAGCAACAAAGTAGATGGAAAGTCTCTGTAAATACTAAATGCAGACAATAATTGTCTTCAATTTTTTTCTTTCATATTCATAGTTATACTGGTGAAGCTTTACATTTTAAAGTTGTTTTACTATTAGGTGCTGGGTTATGCATAAGCTAAATGCAAAACAAATGGTAAACAGGTTGTAAATTATAGATCTTTAATCCTAGCTGCATTCTCCTTATTGTTATGGAATTTTCTATCCTTTGGTTGCACAGGGCCGCGCATGGGCCTTTGGGCCATAGACAGTGACGGCATTAAGCCAGATCAGAGAAGACGCTGTCTCTTTGGCATGTAAGGCCGTTGTTCCTGAACACTTTCTTCCCTCCTGACCTGGTGCCATTAACTTTCAGCAATTTCTCCACAACACTTATCTCCTCTTTAAAAAGATCCAGTGTAAAGAAAAAAAATCAAGATTCAAAAACTGTGGAAAGCATATAAATATGAGAAGATAAAGTTTAATCTGAGCTCTAAGCTTTGGCCTTTTTAGATGCACTAGTGCTCCATATTTTACATTGGCTAATTTTGGATCAAGCATTCTGTCTATATCGCATGTTTTATCACTTGTCTGTGTCTCTTCAGTCTTGTTTGGTTTTATCATCCACAGTCAGAAAAAAAGCTTCTCAAATAGTCTCCGGAGGCCTCAGGGAGCATCTGTGTGCACTTGTTTCTCTGGTGACTCTTAAACGTCCACACGACATTTCAAACATTTTATATGGCATTTGTTTTGTTTCTCATTTTGTATGATGATGAGCATGATGATTAAAATTTGGTGTAATTCAAATGTGTGTTTCATGTGTTTGCAAAATAAATAATACAAAACAGTATTTTGAAAATACAGAAGACTTTATTTCAAACTAAAAGCATATATTAAAATAGGAATTTTTAAAATTGACCAGACAAACCAAATAAACAAATTCAAGCTTCAAGACAAAGAAAAATGAAGTTTCCTTTTTTTCGACTGTTGTCTTAAATCTCTCCCTTTAACTCACTACAATCAGAAGTTACAACAGTCTCTCTTGACTTCTGTTCTTGATTTATTTTTCTTGTTTACCAAACTTCTCTAGTTTAATGCTTGCTCTCCAGCTCGCTCACACGCTTGGTCAGCTCTTCTATCGCTGCTTTGAGGTCCTTCACCTCCTTTCTCAAGGACTGGACCTCCTGAGAGACAGACAGACAAAGACGGACACCATTATGATATGATGTGATTACATATACAGTGTAGAATTGATTGGTTTCCGGAGCAATAATAACATGAAAGTAGTGGACTTAAAGTGTCTTACCCCGCTGTTCTCCTGTTCGTTCCCAGCAGAGGCAGTGGTGGTCTTCAGCAGACTCTTGTGAAGTTTGAACTCCTTGGCTTTGGTGGTTGTTACAAACCCGTCCTTTAGAGAGATCAGAATAGGCGGGGCTTCTTTTCCTTGAAACCATTCGTCAGCTTCGACTGAAGGCTCAGGACCGATGGTGTCGGGGTACAGGTCCTCCTGGAACAGGTCAGACTGCACAGGCAGAGAAGGAAAGTGAGTGAGTTAAAGACCCACAAACTAATTTTGAATGATTAAAGTACAAATAGTGTATGTTGTACCTTGCGTGGCACCGTCATGACTATGGGCTCACATTTTCTCTCGTGCAGCTTGTAGAACCTGAAAGCAGAAGTCATGTTCAAGACATGTTAGCTGCTCTGTGATGCTCTATATGAGGAATAATACTGTGCCTCCATGTTTATCATCTTAATTTAGCATAGGAGCATGCTAAATACAGCTAAGGCTGATGGGAATGTCATTAGTTTTGAAGGTGTTTGGTCAAAAATTGGGGAAATTCAGGATCACCAATCAATTCATTGTTGTTGAGATACCCAACAGCCCTTCAACATCCAACAGCATTGTTATCCATAGAGCCACACCACATGTGTGGCTAAAAACAATGAGCTACTTCCTGTTTTATAAATGTCACTACCTGGTGATTTCACATTTGCTGACATCCAGGCCCCTCTTTGGCATGCATCCTATCCCCTTCTGGCTCTCCTTGCTGCTGTAAATGGACAGGTAGTGGACGTAGGGAGCTTCATCCGTCACCTCAAAGTAACGGATACTGCTGTCTCCCTGTGAAGAAGAAGAAAATCAGCTTTATGTGTCAGTGTGGGTGAGACAGACACAGAACTTAAAGAGTTATTTCAACATCTAAATCTAACCTTGCCACAGAGGTAGACGATCCCGGTGTCTGGGTCGAAAAATGGCAGGAGGACGCCGCTGCTGGTGTCCAGTTCCTGAAGTGTCAGCGGCTCTCCAAAGTTCTTCTGTTAAATTAATTAACATTAAGATACACAAAGTTATAAAGCTGATTATATCTAATGTAATATCCTGTATAAAAAGGCTGCAGACTGCGTGTGAGCCATGGATTTATTTAATTAATGATGTGGGATATTGCAGAGCAACGCCCGCAGTGCTGTAACCTGGCAGTTGTGAAACAGCAGTGTTGTAAATACAGTAAATAACTGCCTGGTAACTTAGTACCTCAGGAAGTCCCTGTCCACTTAAAAATGTTTGTTGCTGATTGTTATTTCACTTAGATTTTTCAGCTTCACTGTGCAGAGTGATACATGTACAGAGTATGACACTAGGAGGCTGTTTTCACATTCAAAGTTTCTCTGTGCTGCTTAAATGTCAGTTTAACACATGTATGTACGAGCAGGATTTTGTGACATCACAACCTTCAGTGCACACCCATGGAGAATGGACTTTTTAGTTAAACTTTTTATAAATAAATGTAAAATGTTTCCAATCATTCCATTCGTAGATTCTGTGGGAGTAACAAATATTATTCAAAGTAGAGAATTGAGATTTTATTTGCCTTTTGATAGGCCTGAAAACTTTCTTACGATGTGTAATGGATCCAACACACACACATACTTTTATGCAAGTTCGAACTGTTGATGTGGGTAGGATTGTTGCTCATGTTGCCAGGCCACTGTCATCTCCCTGTCATCTGTTCACTGATCAGACTACACCCACACAGTTCTGATGAAGCAGATTAGTGAGTTTTTGAGTGCTATTTGTTTTTGTAACTTCTCCTTATGCACAGTCAGTAATTCATATTTAATGTTGCAGAGAAAAGATTTGAAAACATGTTATCAGGAGGTTACGAATCAGGCTAAAGGTTTCCAGCAAGAGACACAAAAGTTGAACATGCAGGTTGTTGACACTCACTGGGTCCCACAGCGCCACCTGTCTCTCACTCATGCGGCTGAAGCCGGTAGTGAGGATCTTCCCACCGGACACAAACACCGCCCTGATAGGCCTGGAGCCCTCATGAGTCTTCTCCTTCTCCTGTAGGTGGAGCAGAGCTGGTGTTAAAGACAGATCTATGGACGTCTAATCATTATCATGTGCTAGAGCTGAAAATAATAATAAATTAAATCACTAAAGTGCTGCTGCTATAGAAGCAGAAAGACAACAACTAGATCTGCCATCATTATTCAAACTCAAACTGGAAAATTTCATTGGTATATTTCATTATTTTCTGACCTTTATGGACCAAATAATTAATTTATTAATCAAGAAAATAACCTGCAAATGAATCAATTTAAGACTTGTTTGGTAAATCTGCAGTGGTGTTGGCACCAGCGCGGTGTTACAGAGAAGAATCTGTAAGAGGAGGAAACCTACAATGAGGATGGTGCCCTTGCGTGGGTCCAGCACTCGCATAGTCTTGTCCTTGCAGGTGGTGAGAATCTTGGAGCCGTCGCTGTTCCAGCAGGCGCTGTAGATGAGGTCGGGGTGTACGGTGTCGATCCTCACCACTGACTCCCCACGAGCCACGTTCCACAGGATCACCACGTTGTCACAGCCTGTATGGACACAAAGTGACATTAATCTACAGTGTAAATCAGCATTACAGTAATATTCTGCCTTATTTTCTCATTGTTCATGTTTTGCCTGGCATGAGAGATCAACCTTATTCCTGAGTTTCATCTGATACATATGTGGTGAATGTACCACATTACCACATAATGATGATTTAAAGGCAGGAACAATCATAAATCAAAGGTTTGTTCTGCATATAAACAGCAGTTAGCGCACAACCACTTTATCTACTATTAATATCATGATATTATCATAAGCTCTCAGCTGTCTGTATTGTTCAGCATGGATTTAGTGTCTAACACAGACAGATTTAGTGGTTTAAGGAGTCTTATACTGTGAACTTCGCTAAGCGTTAACACTAATCAGTGTTCAGAGTGAACAAAAGTGGGTGGAGGCTGTGAGAACTTCCTGTTTAACCAAGGAGCGAGTCACATTCAACAATACATCTGTGCCACTCTGGTTCCTCTAAAACGCAAACCAAATACCTGCACAGGAACTCTCTCTCTCTCTGTCAGAGCCTATAAACACAGCTCCAGTGTCGGCCTGTTCTGTTTTTTAGCTTTAGGTTTATGAGTGTGTGTGATACCTGCACTCATCAGCACATTGTGGGCAGTGGGGTGCCAGCTCAGGATGCCCACACGTTTGGAGTGGCCGTCCAGCTTGACAACGGGGTCTGTGAGTGATGTGGTCAGCCCCCCATCCGGGATCTCCCAAATCTATTCACAGAGGGAACAACTTAGTGAATTTGCACATTACAGTACAACAGGAAAAGATTACGTCATGACTGCTGTTATAATATAGTAATCCCTACCATGACACTGCAGTCTTCAGAGCCACTGGCAATGATGTTGTCATTGTGAGGACAAAACTCAATGTCCAGAACAGGCCCTGTGTGGCCGCACACAGTCGGGTAGGACATGTCGATACGTCCTGTCTGCAGAGAGAGAGAAACACCAGGAAGGGTGGTGAATACAACTGAGAAACATCCATCTACACAGCCTAATGATAGCAGATTAGAAAAATCAAAGGGACTGAAAGGATACACACAACTATGATGGAGTCAAAAACATGATGAGTCTAGGTGGGAGGAGGACATTGATAGTCAGCTGATACAAATTCCACAGCTATGTCTCCAATTACTCTAATGTCTAGTAACTGGGTTAGAGAGGAGATCAGGCCCAAGGAGATGCCCTCCCCTGAAACATCATGTCTGACCCAGGGCATCATGGAAATTAACGTTTACATGTTTGACATCACTTTTTCATCATGCTGCATCAATCACATCTGACTCTGCTGAGTTCCTGTGGTCGGTTTATGTACACGTGCAAAAGTTATTGGTCCTTGAAGCAAGATGAGACACGCACGATAGCCCCAAACTGGATTCATATTTCCATTTCTCCACAGTAGATTTGCAATTTAACGGGCAAGTTGACTAATTTTTTTCCCCCTTGAGAACTATATACAAGATAAGACCGTGAATAATGAGGTTTCTGCAGGGTTCACTAAGCTTAACACATAAAGTGAAAATTAATACCCATTTCACGATCATACCATCCAAAATATGGAAGTACAATAGAATTTAATTCTTTATTATTATATCACACTTCCCAGGAGTATATAACAATATTTCCTCATAATATAATTAATTAAATTAAAGTGACCTGGACTCACATAAATGGCATAAAATGGATTGAAGTTTTTGCTAAAATCAACACTTGCCTATTATAAATTGATGAGCTTGCTAGCAGCTATGGCTAGCAGTAGTGACAGCATGGGCTATAGGTCTGATGGTGCTGACTGAAACTCCAAAAAAAGATTAAGCATCCTCCTGTGTGAACGATTCAAAGTTGAAACAATCCTACAGTTTAGTTTCTATCACATCTTTTGACAGGCCATAATCACATATTAAAAAAATCTACAAGAGAAAATGTTTAAGACTTTAATAAATTAAATATAAGACTTGCAGACCCTTTAATTCACAAGCCTGTGGGAACATGCATGACTCTATAAGAGAAGCTTAACATACTTTGACAAACTCAGATCGTCAGTTGACCATAAACATGGCCATATGGGGTGGGAGGGAGGGGGGGTTCTGGGGTTAAAATGTTGAATGTAAAGTGGAATGTAATTGGAATAGATCTGTTGCATTTGAAATTCAAATAAAAAGTTAATAATAAAAAAAAAAACATGGCCATAGGTGTGCAATTTTCCACTTTTCAGGCACATAATATGCAATAAAGAGGTTTTCAGACATCTAACGTACTCCATAAGTGACTGCAGAATAACCGAGTCGAGGCCACATCCTGCCCCGACTGAGCTGACAACAAACTCCTAATATGGTGAAAACTTCTGAACAGCAGAGTGAGTGACGTGTAGAAAGACTCGAAGTCGGCATCAAACTTCCTTATTCAGCTTAATGTGTGATGGTGACTGGCAGTATTCTAATTTTTTTGTACATGTGAGCAAAAAAAAAAAAACATCACACCAACTTGCATCTGAAACACTTAACACATCCAAAAATGGTTTTATGAGAAGTAGAAACACAGCAGGAGACATGTTTGTGCAAAAACAACTAGGGTGTTTCCTGTGACCCACCTTGGTCAGGGGCAACACCATGAAGGCTCCTCCGCCACTGGCGTCCACAATCATGGCCACAAATTTGGGGTTGACAGAGCAAAAGTTGCTGTCCCATGTCATCTGGGAGATTCGGATGTCATCGTAGCATTGGTCAGCTTTCAAAGCCTGGCCAAAGACGTGACGGAACTTACTGGTTCTTACAACCCTCCTGGCCATGGTGAACTGGAAAGAAAAGCACGGGTTAATATGAACTTTTATGTGTGCATGAACCCTGTAGTAACAGATCTACTACTCCAAAAAGTCATCATTTGAATGCATGTAGCTGTAGTCATGTCAAAAAGACAAAAGACACATGCAGTAACTGACTTTATGTTTGTACTCTAAGATCTAATGTGGAAATAAAGTGAGACACAAAGCTGACGACACAGCTGAAAGACACGACAGAGGAAAGTAAAAAAAAAAAAAGAGGAAGCAAAAGCTTTCACAACTGCTTCCTCTAGTCTGTGACTACTTCTCTGGCCCCTTCTCTTTCTTTAATTTGGTATTGTATGTTACTTAAATAATTGTGCTTGCTGAAGACAACTGAACAAGACAGCAGTATGAAGATGACACGTGGAAAAAGATGCTATTTATCATGAGTCGGGCTGCACATGCCGTTTACCTAAAAAGGTAAATGAGTTACCCAAAGCAGCAGTTACACCACATCCTTTAGAGTCAGGAACAAAACCACCAACCTTCTTCTCTTGCCATATTTGTCTTTCACTCTCTCGTGCTTCATTGATTTTCCCACAGGTTTACATACAGGCGACGATATTTTAGTTCAAACTCATACAATAAATGCATTCTTAACCAACGCATGAAAGCTAAATTTCACGAGTAACATGAAGACTCACGGTGAGCCTCGAATTATGTAGAATTTCAGTCAAAAGCACTTGTGAAATTAACAAACTTTGCACTTCACTTGCACACAAACCTTGAACCATCAATCGAAAAACACTGAATATGTTTTGCTTTACCTCCATTTGTAGATTTTACTTCCTGAAATCTGCAGCCGCGCCTAAGCCCAGACTCATGCATACAGAACAGTTCTGCTGCATGTGCATCACAAGACCTCTCTGGCTGCTTTGCACCTAATTTAATAATCCTTTACAGAGTGAGCCGTAATTTTATCAGGAGCCTAAATGCATGTCAATAATCTTGCTCTACCACTGTCTCTCTGTGTTGTGATGGAAAACATTTCCAGATACAAAGTAGGAAACAATTCACTAACTGGAAACAAGAGAAACTTCCACGTGGAACACAAGAATCATTCATTCATTCATACATTTGTTTTCCATAACCACTTACACAAGCCTCAAAAATGGTAAATACAAATCAACAGTGTTCTATTTTCTTGTACACGTTATTTACCTATTATATATAAAACATGCCTATCATAAACAAAATGATATCTTCAGATGTGATGCATGTGTAAAATAACTGTATGATAAGTTGCAGACAGATGTTGCAGGCCTACCTGAGAGTCAAGTGGGGGCGATTCAGATCAAGGAGTTTCAGCGTTGCAACAAACACCCTGTCACCAGAATGAGGACTTAGACAACACAGTAGGTTAAAGTACATCACAAAACTTCATGGAGGAAGTGACAGTTTCAAATGATGGTGGAAGTGGGAGGTGTCTCCTGTGACAGTTTTGCAGAAGGCAACACACAAAGGTGGAAGACGGTGCAAGTTCAATGAGCTCTTTTGTCTGATTACATTAAGATAAATAATATCAGGGCAATATATACTTACATACTCATGTAGTTCAGGTTACTCCGGGCCATGGTTGTCAAAAAATGAAAGCAGATTCAGGCCATTGTTGCTCAGGTTTCACCTAACAATCAAAATCATTGCAATTTTTAAATGTGCAGTGATCATTAAAAGGTTAAAAGGCGTTACCAGGTCACAGAGGCTCACAGCGTCTCACATACATCGCTCAATTATTGTGTAGCTTTCACTGTAATGTGATGAGACTGCTGAAAACCTGTCAGAGGCCTAACCAGTGTAACAAATATTACATATTGATGCTCATATTTCTTCATACTAAACCCAGTTTTCATCATGTTTAGTCCTAATTAGCCAATAAAAACAGCTGAATGAGGTCTTTTGTGGCCGTGGAGTCAGCTTTGAAAAAAGTCTGAAAAACTTTGAGACAAACATTCATTTCAGTAATTTCAGTTTGGGCTTAAAGAGTACAGAAACTGCTTTGCAAACTGGGACACCAATTTGGAAACTAGTCAGGGGAGGTCTAATGAAAGACACTACTGAGTTGCATTGTGGGAAATGTAGGATCCAGGGTGTTTGGAGTTTGACACATACTAGGGACTAAAAGTCAGCATAGCTCATCCTCTGCTGCATCAATGTTGATATATATTCTAATAATATTTTATAATCTTTCTCTAGGAACTTTACAGACAAGCAATACTTAACTGCTGAAACACCAATTTGAAACCTAAACCTGAGCTACAGCCTTCAAATAACCTGTGTCATTTGAATAACGAGCTCTGATCTACTCCTTGATTTCTCATCTTTCTGTTATTAAGAGGTCATTCAGTCTGTATTACACACACCGGACATACTTATTAATGACTTTAATGACTTATTAATGACTGAATTTCCTGTCTCCTAATCTAATACTGTATACACCACCCTTTGATGCTTACAAAGTATAAAACTAAACCTAATTTATAAACCTGAACCTCTAACCCTAAACTTTATGTTTTAACCATAACATTTTTTATGACACTAACTGGCTCTACCCCTGATTTATTACTTCAAGAACTTTTAGATTGTGGCGACTTTTGATACGGATTATGGATTATACATGCACACATACATCTACATTTGTGAGTATCCTCTCTGATATGAACTATGTACTATGTATACTCAATCAGACCCTCAAATCAGCTCAAATCCCTCTCACATCTATGGGAAAATTCAAGAAAAATGATCTTGATCAAGTCTTTTAGACAATGTTACATAACTTTTTGGTGGCAAAATGGTACGCAAATGGTACAAATCTAGCCTTGTACTGTTATAGGTTGTCATAATTTAGGCTAAATAATCACAAACCCAAATAAAGCAAAGCACAAAGCATTTTTACTCATACAATCAGATACATAGCTGCTCAACTGGGTGAAAAACCACCCAGTCTGCATACACTACCTAAGGCCTATAGTCCTAACCTTAACCATCATAACTACATGTGGCAGTTTTAACTTTATTCTAACTCGAACACCAAGTTTAAACCTTCCCACAGCGGTTTGAAGAGGTGAGACCGGCCAAAGTGTTCTCACTTTCCAGTCCTGAAACACACACACACACACACACACACACACACACAC